>JAOBAT010109568.1:0-14731 GCA_026413305.1 Hydrozoanthus tunicans
TGACGGGAGTGTGTCACGTGACAGGCGGCTGTCAATCAACTTCGCTGCCCTGTCCCACGAGTGTGACAATGCGTGTCTGAACCCCCCACCCCCCCCCCCCCCTTTACATAAAGACTCTCATCACTTGGACTTCTTTAATGATTTGATATTTTCTGAACCTAATTTACAGGATGAGTAGAATGGATGGTCTTTTCAATAGAAACATTGTTGTTGTGTCGCATTCATTAGCAAGTTTAAGATACGAGGACGGTATCATCGAAGACAACACGTTTCCTAATTGCCCTCTTCGATCACATATGGCTAGTTTGCTTTCTCTTTCACCCGACTAACGCCTTGTGAGTACAGAGAGATGGAAGTATTTTTCTTAAAGGTAAACGAAGATTGACAAAATTTTATGTAGATTGTTCTTATAGTTGTAAAAACTTCAAAACTGAGCTTTTCGCGTAGTATTTTTCAAGTTGACGTGATCAACACGGTGCAGTCCAAGGTGCAGCAATTGTATTTACTATTGTTGTTAACTCATTCATATGCGCGCATGCGCAATCGACGAGTTATTGCAGTGTCCGTGGAGTTTTAATTGTGGACAAATATAAGTTTAATCCAAATCACGTGATTCCTTTTGAGCACGAGGAAGCAGCCGTCTTGAAAGGAAATTCGTCGCGCTCTCCTTAGGAACTGAATTTTATTAATCTATTTTTAATTCGTGTTTTGGAGTTCACATGAGGAAAATATACTCTTTATGGAGAGAATTGTCTGCCTAGCTGTGGACCAACTCGTAAATTACGACCCGGGATTTGATAAATAATAGGTTCTCATGCTCATTGTCTTAAAAAAAAACAACTGTGGCAAATGAACAATATTGAATTTCAGTTCCGTACTCACAGAAAATATCACCCAAATATGAATGAGTTGGCTTTTAGCCCCTTTGATCTGTCTCAGGCGTAGCCGCACTCCTATCTTTACCTCTCTATTTTGTTGTAATGCTGTCATTCGTACTGCGATTAGTGACTAGTAGTTAGTTGTACAGACACAATGAAGCCTAAAAACTGGTAAGTCAGCCTAAGTACAATTGTCTTCTTGTCTTTCAGACAAGCAACAACAACAAAATTAACTAAATTTTTGTTGTGTCTAGAGATAACATTTTTTTGTATATTTTCAAAGTTCAGTACAGAATACTTAGACACTGGCCCTAGCCAATAACTTGAAAGCTAGAAATGCGCTAGGGCCATTGCATGACATCTTTTATTCTTGATGACTGGATACATTGTAGATTCTAGACAGTATTACATTTCTTTTATACAGCTTTGAATATTTTTATAAAGCAAATGATTAGTTTACCTGAAACTATTCAGCCCCAATCATTTATCAATATCTAACTTCTTCTTACATAACACAAACAAAACAAGACATTTAGTAACGAGAAAATGAGAAATGGTTAAACAAAGTGAACACCTGAAGATGAAAAGTAAAATTCTCCCAAACTTGTTCCATGAAAAGTGTGGGCGCTAGTTGGGAGAACTTAACAAATCAACCATAACTTGAATAGTTTTAATGTTGTAGATACGTACCCAAGGCTACTGCTGCCGCTGACCCAGATGAACTGCCTCCAGTATAGTGAGCGGTATTGTAGGGATTTCTGGGAGTACCATGTAACCTAGGAACAGCAAAACAAATAACGTTCTTATCCAAAAAAACAAGGTGCTGCTGTTGTGGATGATCGGTAATGGTCCGTAAAAAACTAAAGGCGCGTATGATTTTTGATATTTTTGCCGTGCGAGCAGGATTTTCAGGCATGAAAAATGGAAAATATAAATGCAAAAAAGGTAATAATTATTTAATTATGGGAGAGGGAGTAGGCAGGGTGGTTTTTCGACCTCAGAAAATCGCAACATGGGTATTGACTAGAACATATTAATTAGAAACTTTGTGTCTCTTTACATACACACAGAGTTTATACAACTCGATCAAAGTCAGGTAAAGTGTTTTTCTCAAGGACACAGGACAGTGGTCTGACCGAGGCTCGAACTCGCGACCCTAGGATTACGAGTCGAACACACTAACCACTTGGCCACTGCGCCGCCAGCAATTGTTCTTATCTCTGTAGATAACTTAATGAAAGTCGCCTTTAACCTGTTAATGTTGCTGCCTGTTGTACCGATTCCAACCTCGTGCATGTTGGTCATCCCCAGAATTATGGCACCGGCATCACGCAGCTTCTTGACGATTGATGAGTCCTGAGTCGCGGCGACCTCACCCATAAAAGTCGTTCCATTTCTAGTGTGGTATGGCACCTTGAAACAGAACGCAGTATTGACCATCAGTAGGTCCTTTGCAGCTAGTGGTCACGTGAAAACAGATAAGCACTATTTAGCCATAAAAGACATAGTTCTAAGCCTCAACGTTATTCACTATCATCATTACAATCACCATCATCACTATCATCATTATTTTCATCATCACCGTCACCCTCATCGACATAACCATCATCATTATCGTCACGTCATCATCATCACCGTTACATCCTAATTAATCAAACTTATCACCATCACTGTCACTATCATAATCAACACCGTCATCAACATCATCACCACCATCATCACTACCATTACCATTATCATCAACATCACCATCATCGCAATCATAATCAACCTCACCATCACAATCACGATCATCTTTATCACCACCATCACCATCGCCATAACCATCATCTTCATAATAACATTAATAACAAAAGTAAAGAAGACAAGGTAAAGTTAAACCGGATATTTGACGAAACAAAGAAACGAAGAACTGCAGCCTGCAGCTTTAAAAATTCAAATCAAAATTAACGGACTGACCACATTGCACTCTTCTTTTACAGCTATTGGAATTCCGTCTAAGAATGAGAGAGGTTGAAGATCATCTTGGGTAAATCTTGCAGTTGATTTAGCCGCCATCTGTAAAGTGGTGCAATGTTTACATTGAAACATTTAAACGGAATCTAATTGAAGGAAAATAGATAACTAGATTCGTTTTTCAATGTAAAGGTACAAAAGAACTGAGAACATAAAGGTACAAAAGAACTGAGAACTGAGAAATGTATGAGGAATTGGAATGTACTTCTGAATCAAAAACATCTGATCCATTCATGTCCATCTTGCTGTGTGTGATCCAGAGATGTCCGGGAATGACGTCATAACCAAGTCCCCTTAAAACGCGGTGGTGAACAAAGAAAACTTGAAGTACAAACATGTATAAAAAATCGAGAATATGACCGACTTCAAAAATTCTTTTCTTAAACGTCCTTAGTTTCCAAACACTTTCAGAGGTAACAAAAATATTTTTAATGTTATCGGCAATTTAAAACTCAAAAGAGTTATATCACTGACAAAAGTTTTATTCCTAACTCCGCAGGAAAAACAAACACACAAAACAGACAAAGTTTTTAATCCATGTGTTCCTATCCCGGAATAGACCCAAACATGCGCACCCTTAGACGTTTACGCGAAAGGAACTATGGGTAAATGTACAAGGCGCCTTCGCTTGCGAATAATGGCTAGCCATTTCGCTTGAGAAGCGAGTTTTTAGTAGGTGTATGTAGAGGTTGCATGTGTCTATATCCGCTTCACAAACCTTACGAACTTCATCTTTGTTAACTTGAACAAATGCAAGTAATTTCGGCTCTCGATTATCCATCTCCTCAATGGTCTTCAATGCTCTCTCAGCCACTTCGAGTGGAGTCACCTTCTTTGACCTGGGCGTCATGAGAACGAAGTACACAACTATTTTTAAATAGTCTTAGAAAGCTGGGAAAGTAATTGGCTGTGCCAACAAAGTTAATCTAAGGTTAAGAAATCATTGTTGTAGGTTCTTGTTCATCACTTTCTTTTATTTTCTATTCCTGAAGGTGCACAAAATACAAAAGGTTTTGAGATGCAAATCAACAAGTAGCCAGTCAAAACATTCTCACTAACACCTGAGGCTGAAACAAAGAATGTATCAACATTCCGAAGCCAATATTTGCTTTTAAGCAGGTATGTACCTAACTTGTTTTAAAGCATCTTTAAAACGCGACACATGATTATAAACACAATGTGGTACAAAGCCATATTAATTAGTCAAAACAAATTAATAGCCAAAAACATTGTACCACACTTTGGGACGAAGCAATGGCCGAGTAGCTAGCGTGTTCGACTCGTAATCCTAGCTATGATCGCGAGTTTGCCCTCCGGTCAGACCACTGTGCTCTGCTTAAATTGCCTTTACCTGTCTTGTTCCAGTCAACTTAGCTGTACTGAATATGAATAAAATTCTGGTTTGATACTTTTCATCATTCATGGCTTTTTGTCTTTTTGCCAAGTTATAATTTGTGAAAAGAAAAAGACTAAAGTCTCGTTCGATTCTAACAGGTACATGACAACAGTTTTAGGTCGTTTCCGTATAGCCAAAAGAACTTGAAAATTAAGCTTTTCACGTTGTGTCTAGCACGGTGTGTTCCAACGTAGCGAAAGAAAAAAAAAACGGAAAAAAAATGGTTAGGCAAGGATGAAGTTCGGCAAGGGTAAAAGTTTTTATTCCGTCAAGGCTAAATCGCCTGTGTAAACTACAATTACTTTGCCGATTCATTTTAGGTTTTAGGACAATCTCCGGATGTTGTCCTTAACAATTAATTCTAAATGCCTCGATAGAACTGAATTTTACCCGCCAAAATTAATTTTGCCTAACCACTTTTGTCTGTAGTACTAGTGTAAACAGGGCTTTAATCTTTAAGGTCCCTTTTAATCGGGAAATGGGACTTCTACTTTTCTCATGAATTACTCTGACATACAAATATAACTTTCTCGTTTAAAACGTTATTACCTGTAAGCATGGAACAGGTCACTTATTG
Organism: Hydrozoanthus tunicans; assembly: GCA_026413305.1. Lineage (NCBI taxonomy): Eukaryota > Metazoa > Cnidaria > Anthozoa > Zoantharia > Hydrozoanthidae > Hydrozoanthus > Hydrozoanthus tunicans. The sequence goes on from JAOBAT010109568.1 coordinate 4,868, forward strand.
TGACAAACTTGAAACCAGACTCATTACTGCCTTGCCTAGAAGACAGAAAAAAACTCAGTTATAAGCAAGAGTTCTCGACTTTACTTATATAATAATCAAGTTGATTTCAGAAGATTTCTTTACTTTTTATAACAATAACATCAACAACAATAAAATAAACAAAGGTTTTCTTATTTCAATTTAATGACGTTTTTTAAGTTTAAAAAAGCCTACCCTATCAACATATAATTTTCCAGGTTTGTTTCATGCTTTGTATCAGCCAGATGTTTGGAAGGGGAAGGCCCAAGAGGAAGGATTGTTGGGTGATCCTCCAGTTGTAGCCGCCTCATCAGGTCTAGATTTGAGTGCCTAAGATGCATTCGAAAGACAACAAGGTTGATTTTTAACAATCATGAGAGATACTCAACTCAAAAGTCTTTACATATTCAAAATCGTCATCAGAAAACTCAAACTGTAGATAGAGTTCATCAAAGAGTGGAACTGCTTCTTCGGTAATTAGTAATATTTGCTATTTTTTGACAGTGTCTAACGTAGTAATTATATTTTAATTACTAGTTGTTATCTAATAGAGTATAGATAGTTTTCTTAATTAACTTCGGCTGTAGCGTTTTTATTTGAAAATTATGTATGTCCTTATTTCTATTATTGTTATCACTTTTGTTATTATCAGTGTCATCAACAATGTTATGATTATTAACATTATAATTATCATTATCATTATGATGAATGTTACAAACAACATTATTGTTATTAATATAATTATCATTACTATCATCAGCTATCATTATTATCATTACCAATTTTATCAATAATATGGTTGTACGTGTTACCTAGAGAAATTTATTACCCCCAGCAACTTTTATACCAATCAGTTTTCAACTCAAAAGATACTATAGCAAATTTTATAGAAATTTGATATTAAAAATAACTAAATAAGTACCTCATAATACCTTGGACAAGAACTTTATTAATCACCGGCTGCAAAGGAAACAGAAATTTAAGAAAAAAAGACAGTATGACAAAGTGTTTCAAGTTACCATCTTTGCTACTGAAAGATGATAACTTTAAACTGAATGCTGAGGGGAAAAAATGCAAAGTTGACAATCAAGGCGGCAGATTGGTTCTCCTTAATATAATTAGGACCCATACTTTTTCTTCTATTTTGATTAGGAAAATTTTGCTTTTCATCTTCAATCTTTGTCTGACCAATTCCTATTTTCTCACCACCTGACGTCTTATTTTGTATGTGACATCTAGCTAATAGGAGAGTAGATAATTAAGTTTACTGACAAAACATAAACTGTCTGGGATAAACTCACAGTAACCAACTGGGCCCATGCAGTACTAATATTTCTTGTATTCACAGCCCTTTGATAGCTCAGTTACGTTGGTAGAGCAAAGGACTGTAAAACTAACATCAGCATCGCTGATTTGAAACTGGCTCAAGGCCTATTTTGAGACTTTTTTTCTTTTCTATATGAACTTGGTGTCGTTTAAAAACAAAACAAAAACAATTGAAAAGCTCGAAGACAAAATCAATAATTATTCAAAGGCCAGCTAGCACTATAACGCAGGAATAAATTTGCAATCTTTGTTTACTTTTTGTTTGCAATTTTACATAGACTTATTCAAGCTGCATAGAGCGGCTAGTGTGTTTGACTCATAATTCTAGGGTCAAAAGTTTGAGCCCCAGTCAGACCACTGTGATGTGTTCAAGGCTTGAACAAGACACTTTACCTGACTTTGGGCTAAAAGCTAAGGGTACAGGGATAACAGGAAAAGTCCCCAAAATACTCCCTCCCCCCAAAAAAAGGGGTAAAAACTTTCCACCCTTGCTAAAAGATACCATTCAGTTTTAAAGTTTATACCCTAAAAAATACATTAAAAGCTGAAATTATCCCTTGGGTAGCTAGCAGGTCATTGCTTATCCCCTCTTGTTGCACTGATTGTGACATGCAGTAAATATAAAGAAGTGCTAGCAATATGACGATCACCAAAGGATTTTTTTCTTCACTTCTTATCAGTACACACTTTTGCTAAAACACGGGACTGCAAGCAGTCCAACAGATTGACTTTTTTCAACCCCAAAAAATAGCAGGCTTTTGGTTTAACACAGGATTACTTTTTTTAAACAACCCCTGAAAAATCTTGCGGGAAACTGATGCGTTTTCGCCTGATCTCCCATTCTCCTCCATTTTGCAGAAACGTATATGTATACAAGTATACAACAAAAACAATATGCTGTTCGTTTATTCCTGACTCATGAAAAACAATGGAACATTATAACTACCCCGAGTAGTCTTCTGACTTTTTACTACCGTGTATTAGAGTTCCTGGCACTTTATCCATGAAAAGACATAGTAAATATAAATAGGCCACATCTAGGAGATATGATGCGAAGCAATGTGAGCACTTAAACATTCAGTTTTCTTTCATTTTTAGGTAAATGAATTGCATGTGACATGAGAAGGATAATGTCCAAAGACATTATAACATAAATAGGCCACATAAAAGATATATAAAGTGAGGCAATGTGAACACTTAAAAAACAATCAACGAAATAAATAAAACTTCTATAGCCATGAAAAATAGTAGGAGGCAGCGCTAGCGTGGCTCAGTGCGTGGTTAGGGTGCCTGATTTGCATGCAGTATGTTGTCCTGGGTTCAAATCCCACTATTACCACTGACTGGCTCCAATGATCCCAGAGTCAAATCCACCACGCTTGTAAATAGCTGACTGGTCTGCCTCCAACCAGTTGGGATTCTTAACTGTGGTCGTGTTTGTTCGAAATTTTTAAACTATGACACTGAAAAGCCCCTGGGGGAGTTGTCATTGCATAATTATTATTATTATTGTTATTATTATAAATCTTCTGCATTTTGAAGTTAAGAGGTATGGAACTTCTGTTAGAAGAACCCAAAGTTGTTTGCATTGGCACTCAGTAGTTGATGGACTATCCTCTGGCTCAAGCTAAGAGCCTATTTAAGCAAGTCAGTAATTAAGCAATAAAATGCTTTTTCCGCGCGGTGTAATTTTTTATTGCACGATGGGGGTATTTTGAGAGAATTGATAAAAAATTTGAAAGTCACAAGCCGTCTGCGGTGAGTGACTTTCACGTTTTTTATCTATTCGACCAACATTCCCCCGAGTGCAATAAAAAATTACACAGCACGGAAAATGCGTTTTATTGCTTTTATTAAATAACAAACAAACAATTATGAAAAGGCAAAGAGACGTGCAACGTTATCTCAACATTCCAATTTTCCTTACATGTACGTTACATGTCATCTGCCATCTAGCGAGCACAGAGCGTGAAGTTTGAGTTTGAACTGTCGCAAATCGATGAAAAATGCTCAATTTTATTAGAAGCTAAGGTTTGCCTTTGGAAAAGGCTAACAGTCACCTCAGTTCCTAGAGAAATTACAAAACAATCCTATTTGAAGTAGCTTAGGCAATGCTTTCTTACAAGCTTTTAAGTCAGGAACAAAAAAACTACAAGCCAAATCGTCACTTGAGACAACTTTGAAACGACCTTGTGTGTTCAGGTTTGAAGAAAACGAATTCACCTGGGCGTTTTAGATAGTACATCCTGGCCAAGAACATACCGTCAAGCTTTACGCAATCTGTAACAATAGAACTTCATGTGCCCTGGATCTGGATTGGGATAGTGTCACAGCTGCTTGATGAGTGAATCTGGTTAGAGAGACTGTTCAAACTATAGTCACTGAATTAAATCAAGCTTGTTCACACTCGGCCAACCAAAAATGGAAATAGATGTTTTTTAACAGTTCTTTTGTCTAAATTTCTGAGAGACTCTTTTTAATTCCTTGTTCTTTTCTCCACTCTTCGTATTAAAAGTAGAAAGAAGCTGAATAGATATATAAGCTTAACAAATTTAAGATTTAGTTCGTTAAAAAGTGTAGCTTGAATTGCATTGTTTTTTGAAATTTGCGTATAAAAGTTGGTTTTTGACTAATTATAATAAATTTAATTTACTCTTCAAACATTCTTTGCTTTTGATGTGTCTAAATAATTTTAGAATGTGATAATTTGGAGAGTTTTATTACTCTCAACAAAAGAAACCATTTCGTCGAGTATTTCGTGTTTTTTGTCAGGATTTTCGTTGAGCTAGCTCTGACTTGTCAACTGAATTTACTATATTGCAGTACCTTTTTGTTTTTGGTTTTGAAGTTTGATACCTTTGGTATCAGATTTGAATATATATAATTTTGTATGTTGCCATTGGCTAACATGTTTCTACAATAAAAAAAAAACTGGTTATTTGCGAGCAATAAAAATGGTGGCGGATTGTCAGTGTTGTGTGACTCTTTCAAAACCATTCCACGTGCTCTCTTACAGAACACTTTTTTCTGTGCTCTGACCAATCACAGCGCGCGTACTAATTTGGTTATTTTATAAATGTTTATAATGCATCGTGGGTGTCATTGAATTTATGTTTTTTTGTCGAACATCTGTTTATAAATTAACTTGTGTATACTCACAATTCTGACAAGCCAAGAGACTGCAGAAAGTATCCATCCAGTCAGGTAAAAAAATACCTGTTAAGGAAAACAAGAATGACAACAATATTATTAATAATAATGTGGGGTACAAAGACCCAATATTATTTCAGGAGCAATAAACTATTGGTTTAATCTGTATAATTTATACTAGGTAAAAGTACCAGACATTACTGTAGACAAAAAGGGTTGGATACACAAATATACAATGAAGATTTGTCATAGTTTGCAAGCACAAGATTAACTCAACAAAGTGACTACATTATGTAAAGTTTGTATATATATAGCAGGGCTCCACATGTACAGTACACTACACTAATTCTCTACTATATATATCTTGAATACCTGTCTACACTTGCTTGTGGATCGATCTACAGCCGGGCTTTTAAAAACAAAAAAAGTTATAAACCTACCAAAGGTTTAGGATTGTATTTGATTGGTTTCTTAGCTGTTCCAGGTTCTCTGTGCTCTCGTTTCACACTGCTCATCCAAAAATTACAAAGAAAGACCAAAGATGTTACCAGTATAGCCACGAGCCACAACAGATCCATTGCACTTGAACAAGTACTGACTGACGATTGAAGAAAAAAACAGCATTATATTGTACTTGGTGGTTATTTTTATAATATATTATATTAAAGTCCCTATCAAGCTTAATTTTTTTACTTTTTAGATTAAAACTGTTGTCATTTGTGAACTCAAAAGTCAAATAACCAAAGAAAAATTTCCATGCTAAGTATGTTTTTTAATAAAAAAAAAGAACAGAATGTAAATTTCGACTGAGCAGGCCGGGGACTGGTAACCTGTGACGTAGCAGCAGCGAGATTAATGGTTTTTGCTTAAAAATATTCATTTCTGCTAAAAAATGTCATAAAATTCTTATTTCAAACATTTTCAAGGGAATAATTAATTGATTAACAATTGCAATGCGACTATTGTAGCGAGAATAAAATTTTTTGAGATAAAAAATATTGTCTCTGCTTCATGCCTCACACTATATATAGCTACGTCATATGCCTCCTGCTACGTCATCATTGTGCGCACCAAGCCTATAAATGTAACAGGAACAGTGAGAAACAGTTTTATTTTTAAAAATAGCTAAGGGTTCTAATTTTCAATTTTGAAAAATCCAATTTACTATAAACAGAATGTTTTTTAACCACAATATCTTTCCTTAAGGAATATACTGTTCATGTTTTATAACCATAATTATAAAGTTTTATGTTTATTAAATAAAGGTTATTACGTGCATGGATAAAAATAAGATAAAAACAGTATCTTCACTACTCGTTGTGAAGATATGATATTTAGTAAATATAAAAGGAAAAATCCTGGTACTCGGCAGAATCTATACAATAAAAGTACTTTGTTTTCTAGTCCTTAATTTAAAAGTATTTCTAGGGGGAATAAAGATTATTGTTATTGTTATTGAGAGATTAGCATTGTATACTTTGGAAATGATAGCTAGATGCTGTATGCTTTTTATAAGATCAACTTTATAAGAACAGCGAGGCTCAGATTGGCCAAAACTTAAGATTAATAATTTAAGAACAAGCTGAGGCTCAGCTGGGGTTCAATTGAGCAACTTTTTTAGCTTTACAAAAATGATTTGCAATTTTTTTTTCTTTTAATCATTATCATTGCTTCAAATTAAACACTACCCTGAAAGTTGTTCCTTACAATTAATTGTTGTAAACATGCGTATATAGCATACAAATACATGTATTGCAGTACCTTAGACCTTAGAACAATTTGAGGCTCAAAGCACCAAAAAATTAAGAACAACAAGCCTAGGACGAATTTACTGGTTCTTGTCAAAAAAGGCAAGTGGACAGTAAACCAGTTGGCTTTGCCTAAGCTAGTAAGTTGACCCTAAGAACTGTAATGTCTAGAACTAGGGTTTTTGTATGAGTTTGACCTAATTAATGTTAACCTTTTCAGGATATAAAACAGAAAAACCTTCCAATATCTATAGTTTCGCTTTTTGATTATAAGAATTCTTAACCTCGAAATCAAGCTATTCAATCGTTTTATTAAAAGTGTTTCTTGATTTTATATTTTGTGCATTGGCAATTGCCAAAAAAACAAACAAGAAAACAAGATAACTTTAATTTATTGAGCTCCAAAAGTGATTACATGCAAATTGTATTGTACATAGAAGTGTTTAGTTTTTGCAGTTGTTGAGAGCACAGACATTTAGAACTAGATAAAGCTAGTCCGGCTAAACATCTGGGCCATGCAGGGAGAGTAAATTGCAGGTTAATTCAAATTATTCAATTATATAGGACAACAAAAAACACAAACAAACAAGCATACATAAAGGGTGAAAGCTAGTTAGCATAAATAAATTTTACTTGTGATCTTATCAACTGCAAATATAGTTTAGAGCTTCTAGCTTAAATATTTAGAAATAAGCTAGAGAAGAATTAATGCTGTGTTTAAAAGAAGTATGCCTTTTGGATTTTAAATCATCTTGTATAGCTAGAACTCCATACTTTAGGTCCAGCAAAGCAAATATTGAAAATACCAAATTTGGTTCTTGCTTTATAGGGATATAGTAAGAGTATTTTGCTGCAAATCTGGTGTTGTATTGGTGTTCTTCTTTTATAATATGTGAAGAAATACTAAATCATCAAATTTGAGGATTGCTAATTTATGAAAAAGTGGAGATGAATATATCAAAGTCAATAATAGTTGGCAAATGTGATTGTTCTAATTGCCTTTTTTTGAGGAATCACAAGGGGCTTTAGCGAAGTTTTGTATGTGCTTCCCCAGGTTATTAAATTGTAAGTTAAAAAAGGACAAGTACCGGCAAATTTACCAAATGTCTTATTTTAGAAATGATGCCAATACTTCTTTTAATTTTTTTGTTATATGTTCTATATGAGGTTTCCAAGTCAGATGTGAGTCGATATGAAGACCTAAATATTTGATTGAATCTTTTTGCTCAAACAGTTAACGTTGGTTGTCAATTTTAATTTGCATTGCATAATTTTATCTCTTTTGTTTAGAACAAAAGATAACACAATCAGTTTTGTCAATGTTAAGGGAAAATTTATTTGCTTTAAGCCAGTAAGATATTTGTTTGAGATTATTATTGATCTTTATACTTTCAAGATTATGAACTTTGTTATCTGAGTAAAATAAGTTAGTATCATCAGCAAAGATATGAAAATCTAGTATATCAGAGCAATTACCGAAATCATTAATGTAAAGGAGAAACAGGAGTGGGCCAAGTACTGAGCCAGGCTGGGACACGCCATAACTTAAGGTCGTCTCTTCAGATTTATCACTGCCAATTGAAACATATTGCCTTCTATCATGAAGATATGAAGTAAACCAATTACTGACTACAACACGAATGCCAAAATTTTGCAATTTTTGTAATAGCATTCTGTGGTCTACAGTATCGAAAAGTGCAATGGCTTCGAACGCCATGGTTCTGTCCGTCCATTAAGTTTTAAATAGCGAATTTTACCTTTCAACGATGAATAATCTGCGATGTTATGCTTAGGAGCGTCCGGTCCGGAAAGTGCAGATTCAAACACACAGACGGAACCAGGGGGCGGAACTTTATTAGGACGCTCAGCGATTCAGAGTGGGGCCTGAGCTTCAATTTATTGCACAGTCATTAATTGTTGCAAGGCGGATTTGGGAAATCGTACGTGAGATGGTAAGATTTTCCAAGTTCTGCTACCAATTGTAAAATGTTAATTCTTTGCTTTAGTGCTATTTTATGCATGGTGTGTCGTCCTTTATTTGTCTGTTTTAGAGCAGTACTTTTAATTTAAAAATTTCTTTAAATATGATAATATGTACTATAGAGACGAGAAGACTAAGTGTTTTTAAAACCGTGCATAAAGAATTCTCCAAGGCATTAATAGTAGTACGCGACAGTTATCAATTTAAGGCCCAATAAATAATGACCACTCAGCGATACAGAATGGGGCCTTGCAATTGGCTTCAATTTATTGCACAGTCATTGTTACAAGGCAGATTTGGGAAATCGTACGTGAGATGGTAAGATTTTCCAAGTTCTGCTACCATTTGTAAAATGTTAATTCTTTGCTTTAGTGCTATTTTATGCATGGTACTGTGTCGTTCTTTATTTGTTTGTTTTAGAGCAGTACTTTTAATTTAAAAATTTCTTTAAATATGATAATATGTACTATAGAGACGAGAAGACTAAGTGTTTTTATATTAACCCTGCATAATGAATTTTCCAAGGCATTCTTCAAGATTCTTCAAAATAGTATCATGTAAAGAGTATGCGACAATTATCAATTTAAGGCCCAGTAAGTAATGATGAAAAACTAATCTCTGTTGTTGGTACCAAATTGAAAAACGTTCGTGAGGTCGAACAGAAAACTCGTGGTTAATTAATTAGCAATTAAGGTTATATTTTGCCAGATTTCAGCTGACATGATACAAACAAATTTCTTCAAACCAAAACATCTTCAGTACATGAAACAAATAAAGAAACCTTTGTCTCAAATCAACAACCAAATAACAATTGACTTACAAATACAGGCGCGTACGCAGCTTTTCCTGCGGGGGGGGGGTGTACTTGTGATCTTGAGCAGACCTTAGGTTATCAGTCCTTAAATATGATATTTAAACAATTCTGATATCTGATATGTGTAACAACCATATGTAATCTGGCATTGTGAGCTTTTCTTTATAAGTTTATTGCTGTCTTAGAATGCTTTGAATTCGTTTGCCTATTTTCTACTCATGTTCGTTAGGTTTTTAGTTTTCTCAATATTTTCATTCTGTATACGTACTGCTACATGCATGCATGTGTGTTGTTACATTAAATACAGCAATGAATTCAATATTCATGACAGCCATTAAAGAGTTTTCACTCAAACGTGGATGATAACAACAAAGTTGTTGACTGAGGCACATAATATGTGACCATTCCGTTTGGTCCTAACTTTTATAACTAGCTCCTAGTTATTGCTGAAACAATGAAAACCTTATTTTCTGAGCTACCTATCCCAAATATGTGGCACTGGATAGGTTTATACTGTGTCTTTAAGGAGAGTGCCAAACTCCAGCCTAATATTGGGTGTTTTCTGGCAAACAGTTCAACAACCTTATCCAGGTTAACTTCCGTTGAATAGTTGATGTGAAAAAGAGCCAGAAAAGCCTATGTTGACTCATAGTGGCTCTTGTATATCTAGGGCGTAAACAAGAAAAGGGCTCCTTCAGTCGTTTGGCAATATCTAGCTGATTGAGTGTTTTTGCGCGTGCAAGCAACATTTTAAATCCCCACAAGACTCAACACTGGCAATTCTGAAATGCCATTACATAGACTATAATTATAACAAACCTGCAAAA
>JAOBAT010109579.1:0-14730 GCA_026413305.1 Hydrozoanthus tunicans
TTTTAAGTTTTTGTAACAAAGCTTTTACATTTTCCACTGCACCCCCCCCCCCCCCCATCCCAATAATTTTTGCTTACTGCATGTTTTAAAAACATTTAAGAACAAGGCTTATAATTAGAAAGCCTTGCAGAATCAGGCTTACTAAGCTTGGAGGGCACATTTTTTTTTGTTTATTTATACCTTAATTCTTTTTTCATCCTGCTGACTATATACAGAGTTAGTGTATTGGCACATTTCTACTTGAGAAAGTATTGTTAAATTGCAGTTGGACTTATAGTCAATCTTTTAGCTTATTGACTTCATGGTTTTTGGACAAGCTACTGTATTGTTGCTGTAGCTTTGTAGTGACACCATACTTTTACTACAAGCACTACAAACTGCAGAGTTTCTCCTTGCAGGTAACAGATTGGATGGCAGTGTGGATGTGATGTCACTTCTGCCAAAAGAGGTGAGCAATTTTTTTGTAGCTTAGGCTAAGTAAAATCTCCATATGTGTAGCTTTCAAATGTCTTCAAAGAATATGGGTGTGGCTGTTTTTTTTTCTGTTTTTGTAAATCGAGATTCATTTGCATGCTTGAACTACCCTGGTTATCATTTACTTACTTTTATTTGAAACATAACAGACTCATATTTTGAAACATGTATTGTTCTCTTGTATACGGGTATGATTGTTAAAAACAGTTGGGACTTAGTTGTGGATGCGTCTAGCTGTCCCGCGGGGGGAGGGGGGGGGGGGCACGATGGGGTGAAAAGGATAGGGAAGGCCGTCGGAAAAGTCCCCAAATTACTCTAAAACAACCAAGGCGTAGAAATTTTCCACCCTGAAAAAAACCTGTCCGTCTAGAAAGTACCCTAAAAATACCAATTGAAAGTTGACATTTTTACCTGGAATGTGGATCGGAACCAAATTTCTCTACATTGCGCTTAACGTGATAAACGGTAAACTGAATGGCGCGCATGTAAGGACGATGGCACGAGACTTTTGTCTCTTTAACTAATTCTGTACGCGCGTTTTCTAAAACAAAGGACTGCAAGCATTCTAAAAAATACCAGGCTCTTTATATTACACAGGTTTTTATTTCACAGCTCCTAAAAAGTACGGAACTGACTTTATTAATCCCTAAGAATACGACGGTCTTACCTACTACCCCAACACAGGGAGTACCTCTTCCCCCTGTGAAGGCAGGGATGGGGGGGTTGGGGGTCAGTGTTTGCCGTTCAGAAATAAAAAGAATGTCCAACATTACTCATCAACCCATAGGTGGCAATTCTTGTAGTATGTTTACCAAACCAAACGGATAAAACATGTCACTTTTTCTTAAAGTTTGAAAAATACATTAATCCTTTTAAAACTGTTTTATGCGACTTTGACCCTCGAGCCCTCTTTCACGATTTTGTTAGAAAGCGCCGAAGAAAATATTTTTTCAAATCCTGTAAACTTGAACATAAGCCGATTTCTGTCGCCCTTTTTTTACTTTTGGAAAAATCTGTTATTTCAAATAGTCGATTATAAGCCAGGAGCACACTAGGTAATTTCATACTCCATATCAGTGATTGGCGAAACGCTTTGGTGTCTCACCTAAAAAATCGCCGATATCTAGCAAAATAAAAGCGATTAAACACGTCACGATTTGCTCCTGGTTCGCCTTGTGGCCCCTATCTGCGAGTTTATATGCTCGTCGCAGCGAATTGCCTGTATAATCCAATCTTGTGAATTTATTCCACGATGTTTCAAAGTTGCGTACAAAGCGTGTTGAAACGACAAAAGTGGTATTCGCAAGAAAAAATTCGTTATGGTTACCCCCATGCACTGGTGGCAGAATTCGTCTGCAGATTTCGCAGTCGATCAGATTCACAGTGATCGACGTTTTTTTTTACTTCCGACCCAAAACGGAGAACCAATCAGAACAAGCAAACATGTTATCCACTAATTTCGTAAATACTAGAACAGCTTTCTTCCCGTAGTTTAAAATGTATATGCTATATACCGATCATTTGTGAGTAGTACAGTGCGGTATGTCGTATAATGTTCGTTCGTCGTGATCGAAGATACCAATTACAGCAGAAAAATGGTAGATAATTAGAGTGTTTGTGGCGGATGTGACTTGTGAGTTCGATTTGGGCGCGGAGTGTTCTATTGCACTTTGGACGTTGGTGGTCCCATACATTTAGCTGGTAGAAAGTATGGTATTTTTCGGGTATTCAATCTAGTGAATTCCTGTGTTATATTTTTATTACCAGGAGCTTGTATACAATAGTCATTTTAAATTTTTTGTTTTAGAAAGTACAATTTTTAGCTTTGATGTAGCGCGTGCTCTACTTGTTCCGAAACCCATTCTTAGCATACTCTTCTATGGGTTTACCGGCGTAATGTGGGAACTTTGAGAAAGCTGTAAAACCCAAGCCTAAAGCGAAAAATTGTTAGGTTATAAAATGTAGAAAAACATGTTTTATTCTGCTTTTCCGACATTACCGCTTCTTGTCTTTACTCGGAAGCCGTTTTATCCGAACATCTAACATTCAAATTGTTTTTGTTTTAGATCCAAGTTGAAGACCCCGATATAAAAAGACAAAGGTTTGTAAATGAATGTTTTTTGGTCTCATTTTTAGACAGAACCCACAACTTAGAAGACAGTATTTTCCACGACTGGTATCTTATTTAAGGTGCGAAACCTACTTTGGCTCGTATTCAATCAGTACTGGTCTTTTCATCCTTATCGGGACGTTGTTCGTCCGATCTCACTTGCAAGTGCGCGCGCTTGCATTGTGTAAGGCGGGAAAATCGAAGTCAGGCAATGTATGACGGGTTGGGTTTTTTTGTTATATTAGTGCGATTTAGCACCGCGTATACGCAAGACGGCAAACGTCAATTTGCCGTCTGACGTTTGCCGTATTTCTGTCTTGTTTTCTTGGTTTTAGCTTCACATTGGTGCGAGCTTCAAGCGAAAACACGTGAGCGACTGAAATTAGACTGGAAACTTGTGTCAAGTTAATTTAGTGCAATTAAAATCTTATTCTGAAAGTTCATATCAGCAAAGAAGAAAATATTTTTCACTGTTTGTATGTCACAATTAACAATTGTTTGGTTCCCGTTAACGAAAATTGCCAATTGGCACTATCGGAACAACTTCTTGTGTTGTTTCTTCTATTTAGCTAAGTAAACATTAAGCAGAACACCCTTTACCTTTTTAACGACTTAAAATATCTTTTTATGCTTGAGAAAAGATAAAAAAAATCTCACGTAAATGTCAAACGCGAAAATTCTTACCTTGGCGTACGTACGGCAAACGTGAAACGGAGGACGCGGGAAAATCTTGCTGACGTGATCTCATTCACGTTCGCGTCTAGCGTAATACGCGATGCTAAATCTCCCTATTGTCGCAACAGTTTTATATCTGGAATGTTTGCCTAATCACCGGATCTTTTACTTTCTTTTCCAATTTACCTAAGAACAAACTTTTTTAAAACACCGCAGGTTGGCGAAAGTCCACTTTTTTTGTTGACGACCAGCTGTTTGAAAAGCAACGTTATCCTCTATGCTATTCTAAACTTGCCGTTTTGAAGTTCATAAGTCTGCATAATACCCAAATTTTTAAGGTTGGTTTTGCCAGCTCCTTTTATACAACCTAATTTTAACAATTTTACTTGCTATCGTGGTTTCACATTCCAGGTTAGTTGAGGTGCAGATGTCCAAACGACGGCTGCTCTCAGCCAAGGTTTGTATGATCAACCGTTTTTAAACAGTTGAATAGTGTTTTGTTTTTCTGAGATAATTTACTCTCTATCATTCATTCGTAACAGACCTGGCCCAGTTGTTCAAAAGACGATTAGCTTTAATCCAGAGTTAACTACCATGATAAGGTTTTGTTAAGAGTTAATCCCGGATTAAAGTTAATCGGCTTTCGAACAACCGGCCCCTGGTGAGTCAGTGGTGCTGTAAACTCCGATAATCCTTCTTCCGTTGCAATATTTTGAATTCAGACAACACTATAACACTACAAAATTCTACTTTCAAATTTTTTTTAAAATTTTCATAAAACCAAAAAAAATGAGTTTTTGGGGCTTCTTGATGTGCTGTAAGTCTTGAAAAAAGGGGTTTTTTTAAAAAAAAGTGTTGGTTTTTTCGAGTTTGACCCATTTATGGAGTCTCGATTTCTTTCTTTATTTCCAGTCGTCACATAAATTCAAAAGGAAAAATTCCTTTTTTTTTTCAGGATTTTTTTACGTTTTTCGAATCGTCAAAAAAATATTTAAAGTTTTTTTTTCTCATTTACCCAGACCCAAAAAATTGTTTGTTGCTTGATTGAAGAGCGCGAACTAATGTTGTTTCTTGTCTAGTTAGAACTAATCCAATTCTTTTATTTTCGAATTTTTTTAGCGTGTAACTGATTTGGTCGGTCATAAAATGTATAGCGGCATTGTCACAGAATTGACAAAAGTTGTTCATAACTTTGTTTGTAGGAAAAATGTTGCCACGAAATCGCTGGTGCTCTCGATGATGGCGATGTTGCTGAGAGAATTCGTCCAGAACTAGACAAGATTGAGCGACAACTTCAATCACTCGAGAAAGAAGAAAGTGAATTGCGTAAGGTAGATGAAAGCTACTATGATAAATTTTTTAAAATAAAAATGTTGGGTAGAGTGCACGTTGCACACTGACGCCGGCAGAGCTTGTTAAGATTTTCAGATAAACTGTTGAAAGTTTTGGAAAAACTGAAAAATTTGCGACGACCGGCCAGTTTTTTTATACACGTTTTTAAGAGCTTTTTTTAGTAAGAACGTCAGGTTGAATGTGCCGCCACCCACCACCTCTCCCGACAAAATTGGGTTCCTTAAAAATACCATTGTTTTGACTTCTTCCCTTACTTGCCGCATTGTATCGGCGGCTCAGAATTAGGGGTTAAGCGGAAAGAGAGTGAGGCTATGACGTCAGATATGGGTGAGAATTGGCTCGGATTGAAAAAATTCATCATTTGAGTGAGATATCGCACACAACGTAAGTTGTAACTTTGACTCTTGACTGTGTAAGCGAGCTTATGACAACAAAAACTGTTCACGCGCTCGCTCGTTCCCCATAACCTACCTCACACGTTACCTTCGTTTACCGCTGACAAGTCGGCAAGCGCCCACGCTCAATGACCCTGAACGACTAAAAACACACACATACAAACTAGAAATTCTCGGAAAATCAGCGCGACACAAGAAAAAAAATATTTTAGATACGTTCTCAACACCTGGAAGGATTTCATTTAAAAAATGTACCCTTTAAGAACCTGTTGGGCTAAAATTCTCATCTTAAACCCTCTTTTCAGAAGAACCTATTTAGCCTAAAATTTTTAACAAATTCTTCTTATACAATAATTAATATGTAGTATATCATGTTTTTGGATCAGATGAAGATTGCATCAAGTCCCAAGCACTTGACGGATAAATATTTTAAGACTTTCATGATTTCATTTATAGCTCCTGTTCTACTAACATTATAACTAAAGTAGCTACCGCTAAGTGCCAACGATCTTATTAATAACTTGATGATTTTGTTGGAATTGCTCCAACAGTACTTGTTTCTTTTGATCAACTGAGACTGTAACGCTCTCCAACCATGCGGTCGTGACGTTACAATTTCGTCACAATTTCAACGCCATTCGATTGGCCCAAATCGGTCTTTTTTTTACCTTAGTTTCATCTCTCTGGAGCACTCGAGATTTTTTGCGCCAGCAAATAAATCACGTGCTGCCGCCTCGCCAGCCTCGCATCTTTGCTCGGCTGGCTCGTTGGCAATAACATCATTTTATGGACACTGTAGCATATGAAATGCATGCATGGCACCCGTGCTTGAAATGATAAAAAACGGTTTTATCCTGCTAGGATCCGGACCATTGCTATAATACTTAGCTAAAAAAGAAAATTAAAAAAATATGCTGTATCATTATCATCTTTTATTTAGATGAATAATATACTTTTCATACAGCAGTTTATATGATCTACTTCATAGAAAGTGCGGCGTACGGGATTTTATTCGCGAGATGTTTGTGCTAAATCCCGAACGAGCGAGTGAGTGATTTTGCACAAACATCGAGTCAACAAATCCCGTACAAAGCATTTACTATGTTGTGAAGTGTTTGTATCACAAGGGTTTTCATTGAACTTTCGAGGCTAAAATCCCCAAAATATTTAAGAACACTCAGCCTAAGCCCGAAAATAAGACGTCTTATAAAAAGAGTGTTCAGTGTTTGTTACCTCGGGGGGTGGGGTGTGAGTACTGCCTTGTCCTGGAATATGTAGTGGTGTCCCACCCAAGCCCCGAAACCCTGAACCTATTCAAAACAGCAAAATCTTGGAAATCTATACCCTAAGACAAATAGCGAAAAACGTATACCCTATTCAAGACTGAATGCTAAAATGTGCACCCTATATAAGATATTTATCAACTATCGTTATTCTTGTAAATTTATTGTAAATGACAAAAATGATGAAAAATTAACTATCCTTAACAGGCAAAACACCAAGCATGACATTCGCCACTTAGCGGCTGTTTAGTGTTTCTTAAGCTTATTTTCATTCGCTCAAATTCGGTCAAGTATCCAGGCTTTCAAGTGATCCTACTATTCCTACTATTTCCTACTTCTTTGACCCTTCTCCTACTATTCCTACTTTTGTCTTGAAATTCCTACTATATCCTACTTTTTCCTACTTTTTATATGCCGCAATTTCAATAAATTGTGCAAGATTATATCATGCAGGAATAGGGAGTAAGCCTTGCAGGTGTTCAGGGTTAAAGCCTGGTCAACATGTCACAAGGAAGATTTCTTGACGAACAAATGTTAATCTGGCATGTCCAGTCCAGATGGCTCACACTCATAACAGCAGTGAAACGAGTCACAGGCAGACTAGAAGCAGTTCATCAGTACTTCTTCAAAGATCTGTAGCAAAGGCTGCATTCTTAGTCCTTCTTCTAAGCCCTCAGTTGTCCTACTTTTCTCCTACTTTTCCCCTCGAAATCCTTCTTTTGTCCTACTTTAAAAAGAATTTTGGTCCTACTTTTCTCCTACTTTTTCACCTGGGTGTGCTTGAAAGCCTGAGTATCGCAAAACATATGCCTATTCAAGACTGAATAGGGATCATCTTCATAAGACAATATATGTGCAAAAAGTGAACCAAGTTTAAGACAACTTGAGTGAAATTGTATACCCTGTCTAATAGTAAGACAATGATCTCAAAAACTATACCCCCCCTGGCGGGCGGCACGTCTCCATAAATTATAGTAAACATATGGAAGTAGCCCCGCCCCCCTCCCTGGGGTTGTACGGCATGTACAGGCTGGTGGAACACTCCGGCCTTTTTGTCAAAAGTTTTCACTGTGGATGTCGAAAAATTGTGGGCTAGGTATAGATCACTAGTTTGTGCAGCGGCTGTTTTGTTAGGGGAAAGACCAATCACGCGTCAATCGAGTGAGCCGCCATGTTGAACGCGCGAGCAACCCAAGCTTTTCTTTTGCTCGCTCGTTCAACATGGCGGCCAATTGAATTGACACTTGGTATCTCCCTAACAAAACAGCCGCTACGAAGGCTGATGGTACGCCGGGTTTTTTTTTTTTTTTAATTGTAAGAACCAATAAGTTGGCCAAGGCTCATTGTTCTTAATTTTTGGCGATTTGAGCCTCATATTGTTCTTAATGTGTTCTTATTTCAACTGTGTCGTTTAAGTTTTTTGCAATACATACAACGGAAATCAAATTGTAAGGATATAAGTTTAGGGCAAGTATATGTGCACGGCGTATGATTTGAGGCAGCGTCATTATGGTTTGAAGAAAAAAACTGCAAATCACTTTTTATTCGTTTTGTATTAAAGATCAAAACTGATTAAAGTTGAAAAAAATTATCTGTCAAGCCGGAGCCTCGGCTTATTCTTAAATTGTTCTAGAATTTTGGCCAATCTGTGCCTCGTTGTTCTTTATATAAAGCGTGTAATATATAATATATAATTTTTGTACTGTATCGCTTTAATGAATAAAATTGAGTCAAATTCCCCTCCCCTCCCCTCCCCGGCTAGTCCTGATGTAACAAAAAACGCGCACGCACTCACGCTGCTATCGTGGTCCCTGTTTTTCGTGGTTTTTATTGTGAAATAAAAAACACAACTTTTCCCTGCTCTTCCAGCCGCTTGTTTTTTCTCTGTGAATCTTGTTTTGATAGAAAGACGACCGTCCCGCTGCGATATGTCATTTTGTTCACAGGTTGTCTTTGAAGGCTCTTCCCGCTTGAGTGAGTGGCAGATATGTGGTTGCTAGCGCAATTATTCATATTTAGCTCACAGTTTTCTCACTTATTGTTTTCGATGTTCAGTGCTTACGGCTTCTCAACGATAAAACGAGGAAAGGAGCTTTCAACCCATTCGACAGAAGTTTTTTGCTGAAGCGCCGGCGTTGTGGTAAAGACTTATTTAAGAACAAGATTCTTGTCACTAATCAAGTGGAAGAAGATAACGAATTAAATGAGCTCTTTACACCCAATGGGCCATTAGGTATGTGGGTATGCTGTCTGCTTTAAGGAGCAATAGATATTTGCTCTTTGGTTAAGATGTTTTTAACTTGTTTTATATCAGTTTAGTAAAATTGACAAAACTAAGGTTACCTTCACTTCACTTTGCTTTCCGACGCATGTTACTTTTAGTCAATTAATTTATCTCTAGTTGTGTTGACGCAAATTAATCATTATTCTGGTAACTTTAAGTTGTGATAGTGTTTTAAAAGATGCAGTTATAAGCAAGAAAGAACTTTTGGATAATTGTGTTTGGTATTTCGACATAAAGGTTTGCGTTAACGTTGCTAAATTTCTGCTTGTGTGCAAGCTGACAGCGCCATTGGAAGATTGAAGATGCTCAGTTGAACATGTACTCTTCAAAACGGCGTAGTAATAGAATATTCTGGATTTGCTAACGCCGAAACGGTCTGACAACCACTGTACTGACCAAAAGAATAAATTACTTGTAAATATTATATCGATAGCTCTAAGCCACGAAGTAAAACAAACGTATTATTCTGAATTCTAATGAGACATATATCCCGTACTTTCGAAACTATCTGTTATGTTTTGTAATGAGCTCGCCAATTTCCCTGTTTGTGCTTGCTCAATTGCTATTGAGGTGTTCTGCTCTGCCGGCATGCAATGGTTTTTAAAACTCACTAGTTATGTGTTGTGTGTATTTTAGGCAGAAAGATAAGTGATACTACGATTTTTTCCATCCTAAATTGAGTTGTTACAAGCGGCCGGTGTTTATATAGTTCAATTTACACTTCGTTCCTTAATTTTCAGCAGGTTATCGAAATGACCTCTTGCATTTTTGCATATCTATACGAGTGTCATAAATTGGCTATATGAAAAAACATAGAAGTTTCTTCTTGTTTGAACCCGTGTTTTTGAAACCGAGATTTTTCGACAGACTTTCCTGTTACCCAGTGTTACGAAACACCGAGGTTCGAGTTTCAATCCGAGCGACAACACAAGAAAAGCCATTCATATGCAAATCACTTCTCAATTTGTACACGCAAACAGTCTAAACTCATTGTTCGCTTTAGTGGAAAATAATGCACCGAAAGTGTAGCGTGACTTGTGGGCGGAAGATTCTCACGAAGAACTTTCGTACGGAGAACAAATCATGTTTAGACACGTTCATCTTGAATCATAAACATGGTATTCTTATGTTGGAATTTTCATGCAAGTCCACATTAAAATACATTTTAAATACATAATAAAAGAGGAAAACTACGAATATTATTTTCATTCTGTGTTGTTAAGATAAAGATCGAAACTCGTTAAAATTTAAAAAGAAACTAGCTATCGAGCCCGGAGCCTCAACTTGGTCTTTAAATGTCCTTCAATTTTGGCCACTCAGAGCTTCGTTTTTCTTACAAAATTGTTCTTATAACAAAGCGTGTACACAAGAAAAACCGGGTAGTTATTTGCCAAGATCATTTTTTATAAAAAAATTTCCGCAACCTTCTTTTTGTTTTTTGACCGGCACTTCTGAACTAGTTTTTCTCCCCGATATTTTTCGAAATAGTACATTCGTTCTGTACAATGTTACAGCCCATTTGTTTTTCTTTCGGAACACGCCGTCAGAGTGATATAATTATCCTTATTATACGGTCATGTGTTTTTCCGCCTTGGAGTATATATACAAGATGTGGCACTTGTTTCATGACCGTTAATTTCAAGAAATTTTGTAATAAATTTTCACTTAAATACACGCTTTTTATACGAATCAGCAAACTCGGCCGAGGCGCAATTTTCTTCAAATTGTCCTTAAATTGTTCTTATTTCTATATGTGGATTAAATTGAATAAACACTAAGCCTAAGGTATTGTAGTTGCAAGGAATTAACTTCAGGCTAATTATACTTTTACAGCGTATTAGACAATGACAATGATTAAAGAGAAAAACTATTAACCATTTCTGTAAAGATTAAAGCTCATTAAAGTTTCAAGAAGGATCATAGTCGACAACTACCTTGTTGTCGAGTAAGAAAAAATTGTCGATCACAAAATTCCCCATGTGACTTAAATATTTGAAAACAAAAAGACAAAAAATTCAGTCATCGACAACCAAAATTAAGTTATCGATAACAAATAGTTTTCCTATTCAAAAGGAAAACTCAACCTTGCTATCGATAACAAACGCGCTCTTTTGTTGCCGACGGTATCTTGCCCGTCTGTGAACAAGTTGTCGACAACTTTTTCGGCTTGCGTTCTCCTCTGGGACCAGTCATAATGTTATAGCCGTCGCTGCTGCTGTTTGTGGTAAACAGCTTTGTGTCATCAGTGGGCTGGCTTTTAGACATCTGAACAGGAAAATTTGGCAAAAAGGCCGTTATAGGGATTTTTTACCAACCCGACCGGAGACTGATGTTGTCGATTCATTTTGCCCGGGCCCACCCGTGTGTGGAAGTGCGGTATCGCGCACTTTTACTGATCAACAAGTAAAACAGTTCTCGATAGAATATAAGTTATCAACCCCAAACGCTTATCGATAGCAAATTCCCTCGTCTGTCGAGGCCCTCAGCTTAGATTCTGGCCAACCTGAGCCTCGTACTTTATGTTATCCTTATAAAAATGCGTACAAGTTGCGTAATTACAGTAAGAACAAACCGTATTCTCCCTTTCGACTCTAAATTAATACTAAGACTACTACACTAATAAGACTACGAAATTGACAGGAATAGAATAAAGATATATTCATACGTAAAAAATGCATTAAATTCTTTCACTAGTTAAAACAAAAATCTAGAAAGCCAAAGTACAAAAGTTACTGAAAATAGATACAAAAATTAGAAAATACCATATATCAGCCTTAGGAGTATCTGAGGTATACCGACTTAAAATAAATAGTTAAGTATTCCACTCCAAGACTTCTAGAGTTGAGGTTTATTTTCTTTTCTAATTTTGGTAAATTTAAGAAAAAACAGCAGAAAAGCTTAAACTATCTCCACCATTTTGAAGGAAGGTACTATGATAACGAATCAACTTTCATTTGGCTATTATGCTGTGAGCATGAATTCCTTCCGAGAAGGCAGCCGTCCGATTCTTTCTGTTCGTTAGCGGCCCACGCACTCTTTGTAACGCTTGTAAGGTTACGGACAACACACAGAGCTGACTAGACTCTATAGTCAATGAGCCGTGTACCGAACTGTTATCGTAGAAACCCGCTAGCATCAGTGCTGCAGTGGAAATTTTTTATTTCTTGGTGTTTTTTAGGGTATTTTTGGGACTTTTCCGACGGTCATCCCTACCCTTTGACCCCAAAGTACCCCCCCCCGGCATTATCGTAAACTATGGCGTTTTTCGTACTGAGTTTTCATTGATTCGAGTTGATCCACCTTTCGTGATAACAAAATGACATAGGTAATTGTTTGAATAGTGAAGTTTTCTTGAATCACTGAAGAAGAAATGAGAAAACGATAAAGCCAAGAACATTCATAACAGTAGCTTTAATTAAATCTCTTGGCGCAAGAGCAGAGTTAAGACAGCGCGCTATAAAAGTTGAATTATTTTGACAGTAATTGAAGGAGCATTATGAATCCGACAATTTTTAAAGTAGTTCCGACCCAGTTGGCAGGCTACTGTTACAACAACAACAAAAGTTTGCATGATTTTTGTCATGACAGACAGTTGACTCTTCCATATTTTAATCGACAGAAATTCAACACCTCTCGTCAAATAACGTTGACAAGCTTGAAGCAGCCGAGCAAAACGAACAGACTTGCCCTGTAACGTGTGATCATATAGCAAATAACAACCGCGTGATTGGCCTCAACAAGGACGACGTTACAAATAACAAAAACCAAAACGAGGAAACGAAGGAAGAAATACCAGACACCGCAGCGAATACTGAGCCAAACGAAGTTGAAAACAGCGTTGAAGGTGCGGCGGTTGAGCTAAACAAACTGAGTGCGGTTGAAGCGGAAGAAGAAATGCAGGCAGGAATAACAAGAACCATCGACTTCAATCAACTGAACAGCAGTGAATCAGTAAGTAATCATTAGAAGTTACTCGCTGACAGAAGGCCCATGGTTAGGATCAGAAATAGATCTGCTTTATAACTCATTTCCACAGCGGATATGTTAAATAGATCTTGGCAGCTAACTTTCATTAGTGTAATGTAAACACTAACAGGCAATTTTGTTGGTGGTGATGGCGCATTAATGTTAGCTGCTGGCGTTGAGACAGAAATTGGCCTCTGTCGACGAACACAAATGGTATAACAATGATTTGACCCCGTTAGTAAACACAAACTTGCGTGTTTCATTGCATAGATCTCGCTCGCTCTCTGCACTGAAAGTAAACAAAACAATTCTACTCGCTCTCGCGGCCTTTTATATGTGAATATAATCGGACAGCTGTCTTCAGTTTTCTTTAACAGCAAGCGTCTTATGCCAGCGATTGATATGGCTGTGTATTTGGTGTTATGGTTATGTATTTGGTGTTTTGTCCCGGGAAGCGCACCTATATCAAGTCACAATCGTATCTTCATGGTGATTTTGCAAGACTTGATTCCAAATTCTTGATTTTTGCGTTTAAAACAGTTGTCACCGCCGTCAGACGTTTTAAGTTCTGACATTTTGAGCTTAATTAGCCCTTAGCCGGTAGAAAAGTTTTCATTACTCGCCGACTAGCTGAACAGTATTATAAAAACCATTTTAGCGTACACGTGTATTAACCAAATCGCTTAGTTTAGGAACAAAACTGCCGATAAAGATTGTGTTAGTAATTAAACTCGACTCTTAAAACTAAAATACCGAGGCTATGTGTATCAACAACACAATCTATTTTCGCAGTATTTATTTCAGGTAGTCATGTTTGCTCTTTTGCTGGTCGGATCACCTTGACAACGTAGGCCTTCGCAAATATTTTGCCTTCTGACAACTTTTGCTTCCGAGGTTTTCCGTAAAAAGTGGTTACACATTATATGTACTTTAATAACGAAAATATTCGAACGATTAAATATCAGACAAAAAAGGGTCTGAAAATTTAAACTCCCGAGCTATAAAATGACCAAAAAATTTCGATGACTTAATATCGCAAGTTTGGAAGCCTGGTGCGGCCAGGAACCCGTATTAATAGTTTCAAAGTACAACTCGGGTTCTTCATCTTCCAACAGAAAGCCTTTTCTGGGTTTGTCTCATATTTGAGTCAAACTGTTTCATTGCTTTGACTTGTTCGGCGTTTTGTAGTTTTTAGATTATTTCGTGAGGGCGCAAGAGGTACCGCTTTTTGAGTTCTTCTCCTCCTCGATGACGATGGTCGACAAAAAATAATTTTTAATTAATTCCGAAATTTAAGGGTAAAAACATTCGAAAGTTTAAGGTCCGAATATTTTCGTAATTAAACTATAGTTATGACAAAACTCTGCGAACTCTCCAACTCCTCCCTGTTTTTTCCTCTTGGTCCTTTTAGCCCCAAACTCACCAAGCGTCCTACATGAAATAAAAGAACTAATGTTTTGGGGTTCAGGTTGTTCTTGCGGTTCTTATTTATTGAGTGTTTTTGGAAAAATCAGCCTGAAAACGTTCTGTCATATTTTGGGGGTTCAGGCTGATCCGTTGTTCTTTTTTAAGTGTTTTTGGAAAAATCAGCCTGAAAGTGTTCTGCCGTGTTTTGGGGGTTCAGGCTGATCTTGTTCTTATTTATTAAGTGTTTTTCTGAAAAATCAACCTGAAAGTGTTCTTAAAATTGTTTCTAAAATTATTAATACTGAACAAGACTACAAACACTCAACAGATGTAATGTTTAAGTACAACTTTTTTGTTATTGCTGGATAGAACTAACCTCAACATCATGGCAAATTGGAAAGACGAGCACAACGACGGCACACTAGTTTCTGTTTGGTTAGGATCTCTTGGCCACGAATTTGTTTCGCGCAGAGGGTTCTATTTGTCTCATCCTGTCCGAGCAAAGGCCTGGTAACGACAACTCCAGCAATCTTTAAAAATTGGTTGGTTGACGTCATGCCACACAATGTATCATGGTAGATCGGCGCGCGTTATGTCATACCAGCCTTCCAGTGGAATTTTTTTTCTCGACCTCGGACGTCTGTATAACAAAATTAGAACTTTGAAGGAGTACAATACAATACAATACAAACTTTATTGGGACTCTTTTACAAAGGCTTTTCAGTCACAATATACTATCTACCTATCTAATGTGTTAAAATAAAGTAAATAGATAAAAATAAA
>JAOBAT010109590.1:0-14729 GCA_026413305.1 Hydrozoanthus tunicans
GGGCCGTTGAAATTGCATCCGGGCCGGTGGATTTTATCTGCTGCCGGCCCGGCTGGCCGGTGCTAAAAAAAGTTAGTTTCCACCCCTGGTAGAGAGGTCGATTTAAATAGAAAACACAGCTAGTTGCTTTATTAAAGTGTATATATCAGAGTCATGAAACTTGGTTGTTTGTTTCATTAAAATAACTCTTTTTGTTGCTGAGATATTAAAAAAATGTTTTTCAAATAAAATGCAAATTGAATATGTTGTGACATCATGTCAGAAACCCATGTGAGATGGTAAATTATGAAATGACAGTTATCTCTTGAACTACCTCTGCAATGGACTTGAAACTTGGCAACAACTTCATACCTTTCAAACGACATTCAGTTACAGGATTTTGATGTTGCCATAGCAACATGACAGTCAAAGACCTCATATTTCTAATATTTAAAACTTCTGTGTTTTTCTATTGTAAAACATTTTCTACTCAAAAGAAGCAGTTATAGTCATCTGCTGTGGTATTTGCTATATTTGCTAAAAAAAGAGAAGACTCAACTTTATATTTCGGTCCAAACTTTTTTTACTTCAAAACAAAAACGGCTCAGACCGAGGATGTTGCCATAGCAACAGCACAAGTGGACTTCTGCTTACAGTTTACCATAAATACAATAAATTATAGTTATATTGTCTGCAGGCCAAACTGTGTAAGACAGACATTACTTCATAATAATTATTTTATAATTTTTGATTGACTCAAGGGAGTAAGTGTAGAGGCGGTCGACCCAGTTTTCCAGGCAAAAATGTTGGACATGCTTAAGCAGACAGGAAGGTACTATTAAACTATATACACATTAAATGATTTTGTACAAACTGTTGAGTGCATTGCTGAGTTTACAAGTACAATAGCTAAGTTCGTGGTTATCCTAAAAAATTATAATTAAATTTCTTAGGAAATTTCATAGGTGCTAATATTTCCAGTGTTAGCCCTTCGTCTGATCATTTTGCTTTAAACTATACATGGTCTGATGTGGAGAAGTTCTAAGTCCTTTTTGATATAATAGTTAAGTTCCCTGTACAGTATCTTGTGTTTTTGTTAAGTTTGACATGGTCTAAAAACTGGTGTAGTTACATTCTAGAAACTGTGTACAGTCAGAACTCCATGTACTGTATGAAGTGTAACAATTCCTTTAGTCAATACCAAAGAAGATTTATTGAACAGATCCAGAATTAAACAACAGGTTTTGCTGTTTAATTGTTTTAAGCACCCTAAGAAGTGAGGGAAGTATGTATTGTGTGTTCATCAACTAGTTACATGAGGCTTGTATTTTGATTCTTTATCTAGGCCAGAAATGGTTGTAGGCTGGTATCATTCGCATCCAGGGTTTGGCTGCTGGTTGTCTGGTGTAGATATTAACACTCAACAGGTACAAAACCATTGCAATACTGTCAATATTAACACATTGTATTAGCACGATTTTTCCTGGAGACAGTAGATGAAGGAACTACCTTTAGTTGGCACCTGACTAGATTAATAGTTCCCATAGTTATTTTGGGTGCCCAGTCACTATCTACTCATTTTATTCTATTAGCTAAGTTTCTTTTTTCTTTTTTAAAAAAGGTGCAAAAAAATTGTTGTTATTGTTGTTAGTATAAAAATTAAGATAAATCATGTGTGCTTTGCATCAAATGAAGTATTCAAAATTAATACTTTACAAAGAATTAATTTTAAAATTGAAAGAGATTTTTTATTGTGAATGAAGATGTTAGTAAAATTGTTTTGGTCCTGTATTACATTTTTGACTTTTAATCTGAATTCTTAATCTTTTTCTTTACCAAAATGAATCTTTTTTCAATATTGGGAGCTTAAACTAGAATGATAATACTGTAAGCCACATAATTATTATTGATGTGTATTAATTATATATTAAGACAGGGTATCAATGTTTTCCAGCTGACTTCCCAATTCTAGTTACTTTATTTAGAAGAGCAAGAGCTGAAGTAAAGAACCAACTAGCTGTAGAATATAATTAATTCTCCGGATTGTGTCAGTCAGTGCAATACTTGAAACAAATGAATAATTAAAAGTAATCTGCAAAGTCTTCAAAAAGCTAACAAGTTACGTATACTGTTTGCTGAAACAGAGTTTTGAAGCGTTATCTGAGCGAGCCGTGGCTGTTGTTGTGGATCCGATACAGAGTGTTAAAGGAAAGGTAGGCAGAGAGTTTGGTTAACAGATTGGCAACCATTTTGACTTTTGTTGTGCCAGGAAAAAGGAGACCTATATTGTATTGACCCAAATCAAAGACCCAGTGTCCAAGTGATCAGTTGAAACTGGGTTGTGGTTGGTAATGATGTAGACGAGGTGCTACATGGGTTGTGTCATGCCCTGTTCTGGTCAGATGAGCATATAAAGCTGTTTTGAATCATTAGAGTGTTTTTCTTATAGCTTTTTCATTGTCTTGCTGTTTTCAATGTGATTCTTCTAAAAGTACATTAATTTTATTTAGCACTCATTCCAATCCTTTCTGCCCCAGGCAGTTTATCAATATCTCCTTACGTAACTCATACAAAATATTTCTGTAATGAGAAAATGGAATCTTATGATAAGATATACTTTCTAGCAGTTTTTGTCAAAAGTAAAGTGCTGCAAGTAAAGGTGTGATATAGCCATTTGTAAAAACCATAGAAACAATTAATACCATGTTTACTATATAAGCAATAGATTATTGCAAAACTGCAGGCACCATATGATATAGGACACTGCAGGCCCTAAAATCATCCATCGCCCTCCCACTCATGAGATAGACTACTATCGTGCAACACAGGGATCCCACAACGGACTGTACTAGTGTTGCTGCTTGCTTCACTCACAGAAACAACCATTTGAAGTACAACTCTTGTGAGTAGAGGTAACTGCTTTTCAAACTTTTCCAGTCAGTGAAAGCTTTACTTTCATGTCCAGGTTGTGATCGATGCATTCAGGTTAATCAACCCAAACATGATGGTGCTGGGACAGGAACCAAGACAAACAACGTCAAATCTTGGACATCTTCAAAAACCTTCAATACAGGTACTAAGTACATCGGCAATAAACCAATGGCATGTAGTCAAAATAGTTTAATTGGTGAATATTTGAAAGGAATCGTCAGCTGTACAACACTATTATCATAAAAAGATTTTTTGTTAAGTCCTATCCATATCAGCAGGTCAAGTTTGATAATTTTGTTCATAAAACTAACATCAGGAAATTTATTTTCATTGATCATTACCCTGATCTGTTTTTCCAGGGTGCTGTTATGTTGAATTGTGGTGTTTTCGGTTACAGTGTCAGTCCCTTAATTGTTTGATGGTATTGTATCCATCGATGGAAGACTGGCACTGCCAGCAGAATATGTCACATTTCAAACTGGTGACACATGTAAAAATGATCATGCTTGGCCTTAGATACACAGAGAATTATCATTTTTTAGCTGATTGTATTCATGAGCAGACTTAGCAAAGAATTTATTTAAAGGCAAGGCCCGAGGGTTTATTCCAGCAGTGTCGAGGCTTTGAATAACTGTATTGTCTCATTGGTTGTCACTTGTCTGTCAATCCTCGTAAGAGCTGGGTTGTACATAATGTCTTTTCCTGGTCACAGGTCACATTTATCTCCAGAAAATGCAAACTGTACAACAGCCAATGGCATCCATTTTTCTTCAAGTACTCTGCAGCATTGTAAAACCATTACTCAGCCTCTAGCTGGACTCCATTAAAGCTGCCGTATAACATAGGTCCTTATATTCATCTAACCACAACAACTTGTTTCTCTCAAATTTTGTTTATCTTCTTTTAGGCTTTGATTCATGGTTTAAACAGACACTATTATTCCATTTCAATCAACTATAGAAAGAACGAGTTGGAACAAAAGGTTTGTACTTATAAATTCTGTAATAGACTGTACACAAGTGTTGTTGTAGGACAAGAAAAATACATAGTAAATCTAAACCTTGTGCATTTACTAAAGGGATAAAACTGCAATGTGGGTGTTTACATAAATTTATAAAAAAAGTAATGGTTATAACTTAAGAGGGCAATAGAAAAGTGTTGAGACATGAGATGAGTTATTCTTTTTTAGAAAATATTAATTACCATAGAGAAAGGAACTTTCTCATTCTCTCTTATGTCACAGTCATTTTCATTTTTCATGCTCTTATATAAAATAGGTTTTTAACCAATCATAGCATGTGTTAAATCAGGATTATTTTCTAAATCTCTTTAAAAAAGGACACTATCCTTATTTTCAGTTCTGTCAGCTAAGAGCTGTTTTAATGCAAAGCTCGAGGTATACCTATTACTTTCCAGTCCAATTAATGGGTATTAAAAGCTTCAGCTGTGAAGAGAGCTTGGGGTAGGGAGGCAAAGGACCCCCCCTAACTCCCTTCTTTCATTTTTTTTGCTCTTGCCCTAATTTTCACATGGCCATAAAGGAAAATCTCACCAAAACCCAACAGAAGTGCTTGCTATGCTGGCTAGGATCAAACTGGAAGAATCTTGCCCTGAAGGCCAAACACTTACCGATAATAAAATTGTGATATGTCTGTTTCCCAGTTGCTTTAAACATGTCTTTGGAAGAAATAAAATCGTCAAAGTACAACTCCAAACTAAATAGTCTAAGTTTGGTCTACCATAACAAAATAGAGAAGAAAATGGGCTTTTCTAATTTTCAAAATGTTTTTTTTCCTGTCTAACCTTGTCAATTTCTGGCACATGCATGCAAATAAAATTATTTCTATCGGACAAAAGTTGGAATTAACTTTGATAATTACAATTATTTATTTGCAGATGTTATTAAACTTGCATAAGAAAACATGGATGGATGGCCTGTTGCTACAGGACTATAATGATCATTGTGGGGTGAATGACAAGACAGTAAAGGTAACACCAGACTATATTGTTGTTAAAGATCGACAGTAATTGTTTCTTACTTACTTTAATAAAATTTTATAGCTTGTTGTGTTAGGATCAGCATGTGTATGTTTTGTACAACTTGCTGCAAGTTTTCCAAAGTTCATCAATTGCTCATATGTAAAATAATTTGTTTTGTATGTTATCACTAGGAAATGCTGGAGTTAGCCAAGAGCTACAACAAGGTGCGTTGGCCAATATATTCCGTAGTACTGTATAAAACATTATATTATACCTTTATTGTGACAAAGAGTGAAACACTAATTACTGAATGTGTACCGAGATCAGAATTTTGTCTTTTTAAAATTAGGTATCTATGGTGTTTCCGAAGAACATTGAGAAACTGCTTTAAAGAAAATATCAGGGTTCAATTGTTTTTTGGTTTCTCAACCTTATAGAACTGCACAAACAACTGTAGTTGTTAGTAGGCCAAGGATGCTGGACATGGGCTTGGCCTTAGATTTCCAGCACACTATTTTTCTTTTAAGAGACTGTCAGTTCAGTTATTTAAGTACTTAATGATTTAATTATAACCAAGCATGTTGGCTTATGTGTTGCAGGCAGTTGAGGAAGAAGACACGATGACTCCTGAGCAGTTGGCCATAAAGAATGTTGGTAAACAGGTATGCAAAGTCTTTTTGTTCAAAAACCTGCAATGTTACTCAAAATAATTGCTGTTAAATTTTTTGAACCAGTTAACCCTTTCAGCCCTAAGGCATTTGTCAACATCTAAATTCTCCTTACAGTAAACAAAAGAAAACAAGCTGTTTAGTGCTGAGAACATGAAATTTGATCATCCACCAAAAACTCTTGAAGATAAATTAAGAAATTCTCCCAAACTTCTCATAGGAATACTATGGACTTAAGTTGGGAGAATTTACAAACTCATCTTTGGGCACTCTTAGGGGTTAAAGGGTTAATAAAAACCCTACCAACGACACTCATTTTTCTAGTCTTGAGGTGAAATCATCTGTGTTTCTCAGTCTAGCCTGTCAACAGGCTCTTCTGGCCCTTTGCTACTTTTTTTTCTTCACCCTGTTACCTCACCAGAAGACTTAAAATGAACAGGCTCCGATCTTTCTAGTTATTAGTTTAAACGAGTAGCATTGTTGAAAGAGAACCTACAAAGTAGTCATTCATTCTTTTTAGTTTGGTATTTTTAAACAATAGTCAACAGTAAAACGTCTGCTCCTTTTCTAAAGTTGGAAGTCAGAGTAAAACTTTGGAGCTGTTTCTTAAAACATCAATTTTTTTTATGAAAAGCAGTGAAATTATTAGTTTATTTGCTTATTTGTATGTTTCTTAAAGCTAAACCCAAAAGCCCTTTCAACGTTTTTGGGATGCGAGGTTGTTGCATTGATGTAATTTTTACTTTTGCGCCAGGATCCCAAGAGGCATCTAGAAGAAAATGTGGACGTGTTGATGACAACTAATATTGTGCAGTGTCTCGGAGCAATGCTGAACTCAGTTGTGTTTTAGTGTTATTTATATTGTAGTTAGAAAAAAGTTGTATACATCAAGAAATCGCCTCCCTTGATATGAAAATCAGTTGTCCAGATTCCTCGATGCACTGGTACAATATTAAAAGACTTGATATAACTACATTTTACATAACCACAATATTGTGATAAAATGTTTATTTCTTTAGTTTGTACTTTATTATAAATCAGAAATAAAACAATGTGTTGGCAACCATACAGTGTCTAAAACAGCTACATAATTTGTTCTTCTTTGTGAACAAACTAGTACTACAGCCAGCTCTAGATTCAATCAAAATAACTATAAATTATATGAAATATATCTCTGTGCAATTATGGTAAAATTTATAACTCTGATAAGGTCTATAGCAGTACAATTTCCTTATTATTCTATACTTATAATAATATTATTAGTGCTCAGTTTATTTGGGGTTTCACTGGTACAAATGTGAACACAGTGTTAGTAGAGTAAAAACGGAAACACCTACTGATAAAACCTAAGTATGATGGAAGAAATAATATTATACAGACTAAACTTCAAGCCTAAGGCTAGCATATTTTGCATTTCTCTAGCAAAAGAAGACCAACATACAGTATTGTGTTGAAGTTTAACATACAGACTATTTAAATAGAGGGCATTTGTACATCATTGGCTAACTTGATAGGGAAAGGGGGTTTTGGATGAGACTAAGAGTTGGAGAGCAATTTTTGGGCAGGTGATCAAGATAGAAAAAATCTTTGTAAATGGTTTAACACCCTCAAACAGGGCAAGCAATGGTTGTTTAATACCCCAAAGTGTCTCCACGTTAAGGTTTTGATAAAGATGGGTACACTAAGAACTTTTGCGTAACCAGATGACAAAACCATGTGTTATTGTCAACTGAACCAACGTACACAGTTATTGTTACAACATTTTGTCAGTCACAAGTTGGGAAATATTCAAAGCTATAATTATAGCACCCAATTCAGGTACTCGTCATTTGCTGACAGTTAAAGATAATACAAGTCTTGCTGTATTTTGTTTACCAAAAAATCAGGACTCGGTTATTCAAAGGCTGTTAAAATTAACCCTGGGTTATCCTGCTTAAGAAACAGTGTTGAAATTTTTCTTAAAGGGGAACTGAACCCTAAAATCAACTATTGTCAAACAAAATCTTTATATGAGTGTGAAAACGATATTAAAAAAGAATTCCTCGTATTGCACTGACTTTCCGAATAATTCGAGTTTAAAACACGTTACATGCCGCATTGTACCGGTGGCTCAGAAATAGGTACTAAGTGGAGAGAGAGTGAGGCTATGACGTCAGAT
Organism: Hydrozoanthus tunicans; assembly: GCA_026413305.1. Lineage (NCBI taxonomy): Eukaryota > Metazoa > Cnidaria > Anthozoa > Zoantharia > Hydrozoanthidae > Hydrozoanthus > Hydrozoanthus tunicans. Next base: position 7,717 of record JAOBAT010109590.1, read on the forward strand.
TGGGTAAGAATTGGCTCGCACTGAAAAAAGTTCATCACTGGAGTGAGATATCGCACACAATGTAAGTTGTAACTTTAACTCTTAACTGTGTAAGCAAGCTTATGACAACAAAAATAGTTCAAGCGCTCGCTCACTCGCCATAATTTACGTCACACGTTACCTTCGTTTACCGCTGACAAGTCGGCAAGCGCCTACGCTCAATGGCCCAAAACGACCCGAAAGACGCACATGCAAACTAGAATTTCTCGGAAAACCAGCGCTACACAAGAAAAAAAAAGACTTTTAGATAAGCTCACAACACCTTGAAGGATTTCATTTAAGAAATGTTGATTTTAGAGTTCAGTTCCACTTTAAAAAAAACTTTTTAATTCCAAAATTACTGCTAGGATTAATCTCTGAGGTTGGAAACAAGGATGTAAAATAAAAATTTAGCCCTGGGTACTAGTGATAGTCTGTCTTTGAACAACTTGGCCCAGGACTAAAGTGCTTGACAACTGCAAAATAATTCTTGAAGTTCCAAGAGAACATTATTTTGGAATTAAGAATGAACCTTTTGGATCACTTTTATACTGTTCTTTCGATTAGCTTACTAAAACTGAACCCTCTTCAGAAGAACACAAAAGTAGATAACGGCAACAACACTGACCTATTTTCTACATAACTCAAACTTTGACGAACCGACCACAAACTGCAGCAAAAAATAATCTAAACTTTGCCTACCTCTGCCTCCATAAAGATTGAATTGCATTGTTGATGAGTAAAAATATCAAGCTGGTTCGTAGGAATATTTCCATGATATAACTATTGGTTTGGCAAAAAAGGAGTTGTGCTAAGATTCCCTAATTTACCTTCCCCAGTATCTTTAAATTCAGGTAAAGCACTAAATATGTGCAAGAGTCTTCAGTTTTCTCCCATGGGCACGAGAATGTGTTGTCGTTTTTTCTTTTCGAACTTCAACTTCTTCATAAAGTGCCAGCCCATCTATTGAGTTATTCAAGGAACTACTGCCCTCTTCAGTGGGGTTGCGTGGTGAAGTCTTACCATTTAGGATACCGGATTGAACATCGGTGTTCTCTAAAGATTCATAGTGCACAGATACATTGCCCTTGTCATTCACTGGAGCAACACTCAAAGTTTTACTTTCTCCCCCCTGATTGCCTTTGACAACTGTCTGCACAGCCTCAACATTATTGCTGTGCGAAATGGCAGCAGTACTATCAGCATTTCCATTGGCTCTCACATCTTCGTAACTCCCTTCTTTCAACTTAACAGCAACGGGTTTTACCTCGTCACCACTGGTGGGTATTTCTGTTTTACTGTCCGGTCCTAACTTCCTAATTAGGCTAATCTCTTCATATGCCTCTGAGCCTGTTGACAGTCTGTTGCTCTGTTCAGAATCTGGTTCAACCGCCAGGAGATCGCATTGAAGAGTTTTAGCCTCGGTAAGATTTGAAGTTTCATCTTCCCTTCTTGTTGTGGTTGTGTTTGGCCGAATTTCTTCATATGTAAAAGAGGATTTTGACATTGTCCTCTCTCTTCCTTCTGTATTAAAAAAAATACATTAAATTTAAATCATTCAACATTTCTTGAATGATATTACATAATATTTATGCTCTGTGAAATTACTCGGGTGGTAATAAGGTTTCTGCTTTTCTCACTTGGTAGAGGCTCGCATATGCCGTCTGTAATGGCCTCAGTGTGCAAGGTTTTTATAGCCAGTGCGCAAACAAATTTTTTTAAACGGCTGCCTTGCGTTATATGGACCTTTTGTCAGAAAAGATAAACGTCTCGGGATAAGAAAAAGACTTCCAAAAAGCACCAAAGTTGCATTAAAGTTTGGGATAGCACTTTTTAAAGGTATTGCAAAATTATCATGGCAACTGTGCTCGTTAAACACGAGGTTCCAGTATAAAAGGGCTGAGCCCAGGGGTTTCACACGTTCAGTTGCCAATCATCCACCGTCGAGTTAACACCTACAAGGGTCTCTGCTCTCCGCCAGCTGTGGCGTTTTATTTGCATGTAGATTAGTTTTGCAATTTCAAAATATAGCAAACAATCTACAGTTGTGTATGGCTTATTCTGGCTTCTGAGCCTTGCTATGATTTTAGTTTTATTAGTGTTACAACTATGAATTTTGTTTCCTGAAGCGAAGTTTCACCGAATAAAATAACGAAAAAATGCAGGCCTCGATCGACGTTGTTTGTCTAATGTGGTCTTGCGAAGCACGCGCGAATTTCGAATTGCTCTGGCGATAAATTTCGTATATCTTAATTCTTATCAGCAGCCTTTCACGACGTACGCCTACCAGTAGAACGGTATTATGCCAATGACTTCATTTACTATTAAAAAATGAAACTGTTTCACGATTATGGTGGAAATGACCTCGAATTGTTGAAAGTGGGTTGTTTCTTTTATCAATGGCCGCCATTACATTTCAAAATTTATTCAAATTTCATGAAAAGGCTCCCTAACCCTTTTATACTAGAACCTTGTGTTTAACACTGCCGCACACCTTTGCATTAATAAACGCAACAATGTGCAATTTTGATCCCATTGCAGGTGGTCTCCAGGACCTGCACACACATGCGCATGCAACAATCAGCGATTAAAATGGTAAAAAAAGGCGAGTGTATCTACCAGATCCAATGTAATAACTGCACTGTGGGTAGTGATATTTTGAAGACAACGAAACGATCTGCAAGAAAGCCGGCACTATTTGAAAAAACCGTGGTTTCGAAGAGAAAATTTCTTGGAGTTGCTCAGAAACTATAGAAAGAACTTATATAGCATAAGAAAATGTTATTTCTGGCGATTGAGTGAATGGAATGAGCAAATTAGAGCGAAATAGATATTTCTGCGGCACGGTAACAGCACGGAATGGGTTCCAGTCTAGTGCTGAAGAGTATATAAGGCCGTGATAGCACGGGTAGAGTCACTCTAGGTCGCTCCAGCTACTCGTGGTCAGTAAAAGTGGTGTAGATAAAACATTGTACATTTCAGTGTAGTCTGGCAAATTGACACAAATATTAACTATATCAATTTACCGGTGGGGACCGGAAGGCTGGGAAAAGTGCATTGGATGAATATGGGAAACATGTAGAAAGACAGTAAAGTAGTCCGATTTTTAATTTGGGCATATTAATAATGATAAGACCTCAGCCCCCAGAGTTGGCGACCAGCAGGTGGTCACTACCACCAGGTGGGGGTATACGTTCCCTTTTGGCCACGAAGTGGTTTTGGGCTTTCGTATCCGGCGGTGTCGCACTAGTGATCTGACTTAGGTTGTAGATCAACTTTAAGAAATGTTGTAACCTATAATATACTGACACTAATCATGATTAATTACTAGCGATTGTGTATGTTGAGTAAGACATTCTATGGAAATGTCATAGTAGATATTGCAATGTAATTATCACACTCCTTGGTAATGTGATGAGATGTTCTATTGAATTGTCGAAGCAGTAGTTCGATTGTTATGTTTATGGTGTCACTGTATGAAGCAGACCTGAGCAGGCAAAATAAACCTGATGAGATATATTTTATGTGCTGTCTAGTGGAGCCGAAATGAGATAATTTCGGGAGGTTTTAAGATTAACTTCTGAACCTCTTACTACTGGAATACTCCGGATTACTGGTATCGTACTAGCTTGGCATCGAAAGCCAATGACAAAGGAGTTAATTTTTTGTCCACTGATCATGTTGCGTATGTGCTCTCGTGTGATTCAAAATTGGTTTATCATTGGTAGCTGCGAATCAAAATCAAACTGGTTTGGTCCATGCAACTTCTTTTTCATGTCAAAACAATTGCGTAGCAGGTACCTACAACTTACGGTGAAACCACGATGCGATTAGAAACAATTGGTTGCAACGCAGTTTCGTGTTGTCATACAGGTGAGCAGTGGCCTAAAGTGAAAGAAAAACTCCGAGTGGAAGAGTTGCACAAACTTGTGGCAAAGGCTATTTTTTTTTTCTGACAAATTTCTATTTTATTTTCTCTGATTTTTTCTCTTTAATCTTAAAAGTAAATTTTACTAAAACAATTATATACCTCTGGCTCAGTGAATATGTTATTCATCAGATATCCTTTTTTGCCTTTGGAAAATAAAGTGTTAAATAAAACCCAAACAAAAATTTCAATACTTAACTGTACAAGTCAATCTCTACAACTAAGTACTTTTGGGGGCACAACTTACCTCAAAATTTAAAAAAAGCATATATGATCCAATAGCACGTGTAAAGCATATAATAAAATACTAAATAATAGGTAATATGATTAAGTGGAGTCCAATGTAATCACACAAGTGATTAACAAAAACTGATGACTTCCAAGCAAGACTCTGACTTGGAATTGGATGACATGAAGTCAAGGGTAACTTGATATGAAAGTGATTGTGATCAATGTTGTGACTCGTGCATTTTGTCGTACGTATATAGGTGTTTAACTAGTGATTAAGTTGATTAGTTAGTGCAAAATGCATCAGTTTATGCACCAATCACATTATTAGAGGAAATCGTAATCTTTACCATTTATATGGTTTTCTTAAAACTATTCATAATTTTTGGAGGGACGGAACCACTTAATATATATTAGACAAGTATATAATTAGAGTAACACAAGCCATTAACTTCTATAGTACCATCCACTCGGCAAATCTAATATCACTACAAACTGCTCAACCACAGAAAAGCAACAAAAACAGCTGCATGGCTAGAAAAGGTACAAAAAATTTCACAACCCTACCCTGTGGGTTGAGATTTTCCTTGTTATCACCAAGGCAAGCCTCGTTTACTGTTGGTATGGGAGCATACAGGCTGGATGGGATCGGCGGTGGATTACTCTCATCGTCAGCTCCACTATCCGATATGTTTTCATCATCATCTTGGACGGTTGTTGCAACATTAACTGAACTGCTTGATTCAATTGCTGAGCTAGAATATCTCTTCTTTAATGCAAAGTTTACTTTAGAGTACATCTGCTCTAGTTTTTTGGGATCAGTTTCACGGTGAAAATATCGAGCCTTCGAATCACTCTGACACCTAGGAATACCAACGGACCCATCTTGATTGTTGCCAACTATGGACCCTTCTCCCTTTTGCGTTTCTTCTCTCTCAACTTTCTTATCATCTCTCAAGCCAGTATCTGGCTCCGCATATAAAGCTGCAGCAACGGGCAGATCACTTTGGTTTTTAGTCCCGACTTGAACTCTGTTCGCTTCAGCATAAAAGTCGGGGGTAGGTTGTTTACCACTATCATCTTTCACAGTTGTGTAAAAGTCATTCTCGGTTGATGTGCTTGAAGTTTCATCGGCTAGACCAGCCTTTGTAGCATGGGATGCGAGTGGATCATTACTTAATACTTGATTCTCCATAGCAATTTTCCTCAACTCAACAAAGTCAACTGCTTCATACTGCTGGCTCGACCCTGAAGACGGTCTTACTTTAGATGGCTTAGCTTCTTTGTTTTTAGTTTCAACCGTTTCATACAGTGTATCAATATCTTCTACCGAAACAGCGGAAGCATCAGAAGGACGCACACTGACACACTCATAGTCATCATTCTCTCCTCCATCCAGTGGTACAGGTAAGGGCCTAACCAAATTTGGAGGCCCTAAAATACTTAGGTCACTCTCATAGGGTAGCTTAGGAAGCTCCCTAGAGATCCGGTTGTGGGGAGGGGAGGGGCAGTTACGCCCGTGTTCTGTTTCAGTAAAATGATCATTAACTTTTATTGAGCTGCTTTTGCTTTTCTCAGACAGCGATCTTTTATCTTTCTTTGAATTTTCTCTTTCCTTTGCGTTTTCATCAGTTTCATTAACATTCTCTCTCGACAGAGAGCTTCTCGTTGCTTTCATTGAAAGCTTCTTCTTTAATCCATGAAACTTTTCACTGATGTGGTGTTTTTCATCTTTGTGATGCTTATCATCCTTGTGTTCTGAAGCATTATTCTCTCCTTTATCCATCCTGTGCTCCTCATCAAACTTTGTACTTCCTCTGGAACTCCGCTCTGAGGAGACACTCGAGGTTGATCTCCCCTTAGAGTTGTTAACCTTTTGCCCTTTGACCCGATGCTGATCCTCGTGCCCAAACACATCACCTCCTGCACTTGACAAAGTCAAATTCCCTTGTGTAGCATCACCTGACAATCGCACTGAGGGTGTGTGACTTGTAATCTCTGGAACAGTTGCAGATGCCACATTCTTGCCTTCATCTTTTATGATGTTATCATCTGGAGAAAACGCATTTTTTTCTCTGCTTTGATTTACATCTTCAAAAGCATTGCTCTCCTGTCCCTGGGGCTGTGTGTGTGGCACATCCTCCTAAAACACAAAGATACCCTTAGTGGTTTTTTAGTGTTCTTTGTCAAGCAGGGCTGGTGTTGTGACCTGTAGTACCTATTTTAGGACGAAGTCCCACAAAAGTTACCTTGACTGTCCGCCATGTTTATTTTACACAAAACCTAACGCGATGTCCCGTATGTGGGGGACTGGGCCTAGTATAATTACATTTAAGTGATACCATGATACTACAGCTGGGTTGTTCAAATGCTGGTCAACTTTAACCCTGGGTTAAGACTTATCAGGACTGGGTTGTTCAAATGCTGGTCAACTTTAAATTTAACCCTGGGTTAAGACTTATCAGGACTGGGTTGTTCAAAGGCTGGTTAACTTTAAATTTAACCCTGGGTTAAGACTTATCAGGGCTGGGTTGTTAAAGGCTGGTTAACTTTACCCCTGAGTTAAGACTTATCAGGGCTAGGTTGTTAACTGCCGCCTGGTTAGCCTAGTTGGTAAGGTGCCAGTCTTTCGTGCGGGAGGCTCGGGTTCAATTCCCGGTGCCGGACCTTCATTCAGAGTCTTAAAAAACTGAGGAGAAGGTGCTGCCTTTGCTCTAACATCTGCAAACGGTTAGACCTTCGCGTCTTCTCAGATAAGGACGTTAAACCATAGGCCCAGTCTCTCGATCTCCTATCGAGGGACTTAAAAGAACCCACAACACTTGTCGACAAAGAGTAG
>JAOBAT010109601.1:0-14728 GCA_026413305.1 Hydrozoanthus tunicans
TTTTATTAAATTTAATTAGTTTTCTAAACTCTTCCATACTTAAAAATAACAGCTAAATTTTATTCAGAACCTATTTTATGGCTTTGCAAACACTACAGTCAGTTTCCATATTTGGTGAACTCTGAATATGAGCTGATAACCGAGATTGAATGACCCAATCAGAACGTGTGAATCGTAATATTCGAGATTGAAAATTTAATAATCATAAATTATTCCAAGGCCAAAAATATTCATATTCCAATATTCTGGTTCATCCCCCGAATAGGCATGTCGTCCCCAGTCCACTGTAACACCGTTACCTGTGCTCTTGCTTTCACTATCTCACAAGTGTGAACCAGGCTTTATATTACATGCGATTGTTCTCTTTCACTTATACAGAGAGTTGCAGAGCAAGAGAAGTTGCTGGTGCAATCACGGCCCATTTCAGTAAGTACTGTCACCTTGCACATAGTAACTTCTGATACACGTATGTACGCTCTTTGATATACGTCCTGATTTTATTTTCTTTTTTTCACTTACCCTTGTTGTTGATTTCTTGATACAGCGAAGCAGTGATCACGTGACGTATGATGACAATGAAAAGAAAGGCTTAATAGAAGATGAAAGCAGCAGGTAGGTTACTATATGAAATTCTAGGTCTCGAATAAAACTTTTGCCAAATCTGTGTCCATCTCAGCAGCTAAAATTTGATGATTCTGAACCATAAAGCAACGCCAACCAATTTAGTTTGATCATTCCAACGGTTTGAATTTCACGCGCGTCGCCATTATGGAACGTTTTGGTTGCAGTGCCAGGCCCCCTCTCGTTCAATGCTTTTGTATTCATCGAGAGTGGAGAGAGTGAATGAGTTAACTCAAATGTCAAATTATTTCCGCCCGACCATGTTGTGATTGCGCGTGGACAATTTTCAGTCTTCTCAAAACTGGCGGGTAAATGAGCCACCTCGTTCAGTGATTTAGACGCCTCTAAAAAAAGTTGCAAAACCACTAACACAGAAGAAAATAATCTTTACCCAAACGTTAGCTTCCACATGTTTAACAAGAAATATCACGGTTCTGTTGAAGACATTTTTGTTTTAGGATATTGAATGTACATATTTACTGCCGCCTGGTTAGCCTAGTTGGTATGGCGCCAGTCTGTCGTGCGGGAGGCCCGGGTTCGATTCCCGGTGCCGGATCTTCACTCAGGGTCCTAAAATAACTGAGGAGAAGGTGCTGCCTTTGCTCAAACATCTGCAAACGGTTAGACCTTCGCGACTTCTCGGATAAGGACGTTAAACCGTAGGTCCTGGGTGGCAGGCCTCGAAGGGGACCTCGAGTCCTATTGTCTGTCATCCCGTGGATCAAAGAGTCAAAATGTTATAAACAATATTATAGTTTTGTTTATTGCACTTCGTGACTTTGCAATTGAGAGACACTGCGATCTGGGGTTTGTAAGGCACAGGGGGCCTCAGGAACCGTTATTATAACGGGAGTACAGTTAGTCTCGCTCCTTTGGAATCCAGTCGCTTGCATTAAAGCTTTAACCTTCTCCTTTGGGACATTTTTGAGAACCCTGAATAGTGAATAAGTTCGTTAACGTTATCATTTCACTGCTGTTAACTGACTCATGACACCCTGCCATCGCAAAACAAAAGATTTTCACGCCTGGAAAAAATAATTTGGAGGCTTCCAGAGCAGGACATCGATCTATCTGAAGATTCGCGTCGTCTCCGAATTTTTTTTGGTAGGCGAATTTAGTAGGTGCTCACGATGACGAAATTTTCGCAATTTGAATAAAATTGCGAGTAATGCAAACGGAGCCATAATAACAAAAAATTATCTGGCGTTTTTAAGGTTTGTTTCTGTGCGACGCGTTTGTCACTGAAACTAATCAGTCAGTGTTTTGATTGGTGTAAATGGCTATATTAAGTGTAGCGGATGTTGAAAGTCTTGTTTGTCTCAATTTAGACAAGAACAGGATCAGTTGGAAGAGCAAATACTTTATGATGAAGAATTAATCCAGGACAGAGAAGAAAGACTTCGACAAATTGAGGTGCGTGTTCGAAGCCTCGTTCTATATAATAAATACTTTGTCAGCTCGATAATAAAATCACTTTGTTTGTGGTCGTTAGGCATTTTCTTTTGTGGCCCATGCAGGGTTGCCATGGTCCTTTGAGTTCCTGGAATTGGGAAAAAATTCCAGGCTCTGGAAAGAGCCTCGACTATGGTTTTTTGTGGTCACTGGAAACCCTGATATGATAATTTTTTTCTTGAGTTCCCAAACTTAAAAAGAATAACTGTTTGTTGAAATATTTTTCATGAGACAGCGTAGTAGCAGCTGTTTAGCTCTTTAAGTGATGTTGCATTATAGAAAAGTTCAGGGTAGTTTTTTTCACTTTAGCCCTAATTTGAAATTTCTCGCACCCATTGTTGAGTGCCCTTGAGGAGACGGAAACTATAGTCAGTTCCTTATCCAAACACTAAGTTTCAGCAAAAGGGCTGGGGAGGGTGGGCCGTTCAACCTTCCTCCTTGGCGCTGATCAGAGACTGAGTGAAGAAAAAGTGTTCAACGGCATTTAATACAGTCCCTTGGGGTTCGGGGCCCCGTGCACCTGTATTGCCTCGTGCACGTTTATATTTGATGGTTTGGCTTCACGCTTCGATTTTTAGTTTTGTGAATAACATATGTACATTTTCACCATTTTGGAAAAAGTGTGTAAAGCATTCAGGTTCTATTTGGTAAAGAAGAACCTGGATTTGCTTTAAAAGGTCCTGAGCAGTCCTGGAATTTAACATCCTGTAGTTGACCCTGTTGACGTGTTTTTGTAGGGTAGATTTGAAATCAGTCACAACCAGCTGGCACTATCCTAAATCTTGCTTTTAGTAAAATACGTCAAGTGTTGTAAGAAAAATGTTAAATCACGTGTTTAAGTAAGTTTGGTTTGACAAAATTCACGAAATTGAATCTTGGTATCAACAAGTAACAACTAGTAGGAATTTTATTGAAGATGGTTTTCCCAAGCCTTTAAGATGAAGTTGTATTAATTTTCACTTACATTAGAATTATCAGTTGCATTTCTAAGATTGATAGTACAGTTAATGTAGAGTTATGTAAAAGGCGCGATCCAAGAAAACAAACCAACACACTAGAATGGATGTCCTTTTAGTTAAAAGGAGATTTTTTCTTGGACTTATCCTGATCTTGCACGTGGTTTTACTTTGTTGCAGGGTGATATTCTTGACATTAATGAGATCTTCAGGGATTTGGCAACTATGGTATATGAACAGGGTGAAATGATAGGTAAGTGTTCTGTCTTGGTTCAAATAACTTCTCGACAAAACAAATCGATTACCGTGTAGCAGATGGGTACCCAGTAATTTGCTTTTCAACGGATCTTGTTCACTTGACATACGGTTTCGCTAAAACGTAATATGATATAAATAAAAGGCTAAGACAGTTTAAAAGTTTAAAAATGAACGTTTTCGACGCTAGGTCATCTTCAGATAAAAACACAAGCATGCTGCATGACTATAAATGTTCGAGTTGGGCTATAAAACATTTCAATTGTTTATTTAAGGAAGGGTTTGTTCTTTGTATCAAAAGTCCCTCGACGATCTTTCGTTTAAAAGTTTTTCTCGCTTTGAATAAATTCCTCCAGTGAAAAGTGTGGTCCGGGTTCTTTTGTAGGTGACGCGCTGGTTCAGATTTTTGCCTGACGTCACTGTGTTCGGCAATTCGCACCTCCAAGTTTCTTTGTGTTTCTCCCGCGTATTCTTCTCCGCACGAGCATAGGCCATGATAAATTATTTGGATATATCATATTGTTCATTTGTTTGGCTGACACTTTACATGCGGATCGTGTTTCGATGCTTTGACGTGCTGATTTAGCGGATTCGCTGAGATCTACAAAATGCTTTTATTGACGAACTCCATATGTTTTGCATGAAACCAAATCCAGATAACCAGTGATAAAATTTGTTACATTTTCTCTTATTTTGTTAAATTTTCAACAACAAACGAGCATTTTTTGAACTTTTAGTCAGGTTAACATTAATTTTATGTATTATTATCAGTCTTATTACAAAAAAAGCTTCATCCTAGAAGTTCGAGCAAAAACGATTAAAGCTAATCTCGAGTTATATATCATAATATATACAAGAATTTGCACCTGATTTTACCGTTTATCATGCTTGGAGAAACGATGGTTAACGCGAGGCTTCAAAGTTGGGTTTGTCTGGGTTGTAAATTCCTCGACTTGGACTGATGATCCATCTGCCTCGGATACATCAAAATCCAACTTTAGCTAAAATACACCCAAGTGTTACGGATTGACACCAGATTTTGAAAAAATTCAAATTCGTCGAAACCACTCATGACGTCATCAGATGAAATTTTAAACGTTAATATCTAAAGAACAAGGAAAGATTTTTGCAAAACTTTTTCAACGCTGTTCCTCATTTAGCAAGGTCTATCCATTGAAGTAATAAAGTTTTTCACTTCATATGCACTTTACGAAAATTGTTTTTATCGTTTTATATTCACAAAGGGTAACCCGGACAAAAATTGCAAAATAGCCATTCATGATCGAAAGGGCTAGAAGTGTCGTCGGTGTTATTTGCTGTCCTTAATGCGTAAAGTCCCTATCAATTCACCAAAGTAAACTTGGTCTTACAACATGACTAACAGCTGCTAATTTCTTTCTCATAAAAATAATTATTTTTTCAATGAACTTGGCTCTAGACTCGATTGAAGGCAACATCGACAGAGCTCAGACCAATGTAGATTCTGGCAATGTGCAACTACAGAAGGCCACTGCATACCAGGTACAGTGTAGACCCTATGCATATATATATATATATTCCAGATGTTGTTAACACTTGTACTTTTAAACCGCATCACAATAACAATTCTTTTCTCTGATAATGGCATTGAGAAGCTGCCAAAAACTCGAAAAAAAAGAACTATTATTCTATTGTTAACACTAGAACTTTTAAACCGCATCACCATTAAGATCCTTTACTCTGATAATGGCATCGAGAAGATGCCGAAACCTCGAAAAAAAAGAACTGTTATTCTATTGTTAACACTAGAACTTTTAAACCGCATCACCATTAAGATTCTTTACTCTGACAATGGCATCGAGAAAATGCCGAAGCCTCAAAAAAAAAAAAAAGAAAAAGAAAGAAATATTATTTTATTGTTAACATTAAAACTTTTAAACCGCATCACCATTAAGACCCTTTACTCTGATAATGGCATCGAGAAGATGCCGAAACCTCGGAAAAAAAGAACTATTATTCTATTGTTAACACTAGAACTTTTAAACCGCATCACCATTAAGATCCTTTACTCTGACAATGGCATCAAGAAAATGCCGAAACCTCAAAAAAAAAAAGAAAAAGAAAAAGAAAGAAATATTATTCTATTGTTAACACTTTTTATTTCATTCAAGAAGTGCGAGAAGACAAGCCGCAGGCGTGTTCCTATTACTGAACAGAGCGTGTGCGCTTCTTATATATTTCTATAATAGACTGAACACTCATATCAATAAACATTGCAAAGAAAATGAAAGGGACTAAGAGCCAATTCATTCATGTTTGGGAAATATTTTCTGTGAGTATTGAACTGAAATTCAATATTGTCCTGTTTATTTGCCACAGTTGTTTTTTTTAAGACAATGAGCAAAAGAGCCTGTTATTTATCAAATCGCGGGTCGTAATTTACGAATTGGTTCACAGCTAGGCAGACAATTCTCTCCATAAAGAGTATATTTTCCTCATGTGAACACCAAAACACGAAATAAAGATAGATTAATAAAGTTAGGTTCCTAAGAAGAGCGCGACGATATTCCTTTCAAGATGGCTGTCTCCTCGTGCTCAAAAGGAAGCATGTGATTTGGATTAAATTTATATCTGTCCTCAATTAAAACTCCACGGACACTTTCTCCACACTGCAGTAACTCATTAATTTCACATGCGCGCATATGAAAGAGTTGAAAATGAAAACCTGAGAGATTTCACATTCTCTTTGCTGGTCCTTTCCGTTGTTAGTGCTTGTAACGCTTTCAAATATTTCCAAACCTTAAAGGAGAACTAAAATCAAAAAACAATCGTGGCTAACTTGAAAAAAGAAATTATGTTAAGACTTAAGTGTGATTATTAAATTTTATACTTATTTTTTTCGTTTCGGTTTGCATGAAACGCCGGATAATAATCTCGAATTTTCTTGTAAGACACTTCAGGCACCAAAATGCCTGTCGGCTGTTATTACGTTAGCGGGTGGGCAGAATGATTAAAGTGTTTAAATTTTTTTTTCTAAACAACTCGGAAAAGTTGCATAAGGTTTGTGTATTGAGTTTAAAGGGGCGATGGATAACGTTCAGCTCTTAAGGGTTGGCTTTAGTCCACCGAATGTGCTTTGTCTAATGACGTCGTAAACAAACGCAGATAGGCGATTTTGAGCCGTCGTACAAGAAATAAAAAGCCGACATAAATTGGTCATTTTTGCTGCGAATAATTTGTTTTTTTTTTTTTAAAAAAAAATCTATTTTTGAAATGTTAAACGATTTGATATTTGTGAGAAAAAAACATGTCTCTTTTTTTGCCTCAGTTTTCTATTAATTAAGTTGCTTTGGATTGATTGTTCGGAGGTGTTTTTACTGTCCGAGTTGCAGTAAGTGAGTTTGATCGAGTGCTTGAGTACCGAGCATACTACACGTTTTTTTAAAAACTAGCGGTTTTTGTCAAAAAGGTAGTGCTGCGAGTAGCTTCAATATCCGTCTTGTAGTTATGACTAGATTTTATGTAGTTTCCTTGCAGGGAGAGTTTATGAAGGGAAATACTTAACTTCAGGCTGTCAAGTGATCCTATTTCCTACTTTTTTGAACCTTCTCCTAGTATTCCTACTTTTGTCTTGAAATTCCTACTATTTCCTACTTTTTCCTACTTTTGATATGCCGCAATTTCAACAAATTGTGCAAGGTTGTATCATGCAGGAAAAGGGAGTAAGCTATGCAGGTGTTCAGGGTTAAAGCCTGGACCACGTGTCGCAAGGAAGATTTCTTGACGAACAAATGTTCATCTGGCATGTCCAGTCCAGATGGCTCACACTCATAACAGCAGTGAAACGAGTCACAAGCAGACTAGAAGCAGTTCATCAGTACTTCTTCAAAGATCTGTACCAAAGGCTGCATTCTTAGTCCTTCTTCTAAGCCCTCGGTTGTCCTACCTTTCTCCTACTTTTCCCCTCGAAATCCTTCTTTTGTCCTATTTTTAAAAGAATTTTGGTCCTACTTTTCTCCTACTTTTTCACCTTGGTGTGCTTGAAAGCCTGTAACTTAAATTTTAATCGTAGACATTAGCAAAAAAGTAGTTGCCTTTCCCATTTTTCTTCTACCGTGTGTGATTGAAAACAACAGTTTGACTTCTTCAGATTATCTAGTTTGTTAATAAACTAGTATCACAAGAATTCTCATTGGCAGAACAAGTTTTTTAATTACTAGTGTGGATAAGAATCTCACCTAAGTTATCGAGAGTATTTTGTTCATAATATCAAGTGTGTAAACAAAACATGTGGTTAAAAACTGCAACTTGTGAAATGGAACATACAAGTTTTTATTTTCATAATCAGGGCTGGACAGTGTTTGACCTTCAAGGGGAGAGTGGGAAAATTGGTTAGTGCAAAAATTTATTTTTTCTTACTGGTGGTGATGGTGCAGACCTTTTTTATAGCTGTGCATGCATTTTTTTATGGTCATTTGTGTTTCAAGATTTTTTGACTGTAAATGTTTTGCAGTATTTTTTGTCTACTCCTCCTTCCAAAGATCAAAATAGTGGCTCACCCCTTAGTTTCTTTATCGCACAAGGATTGACCATTGTTAACTACAACATGCGGTTATAAACTAAGGCACATAGAATTTTAAATCTGAGTTTGCTTCTTAAACGTAGCCTGTTGACTGTGACCACTGTTAACAATAACACATGGTTATAAACTGGAAGATGTAAACTGAAGCACATAAAATTTTAATTGAGAGTTCACTTCTTAAATGTAGCCTGTGGACTGTGACTACTGTTAACTACAACACCTGGGTATAAACTGGAACTTGTAAACTGGAGCAGATAAACTTTTAAGTCAGAGTTTACATCTTAAATATAGCGTGTGGACTGTAACTATGTTAACTACACTAAGTCCTGGCTATAAACTGGAACTTGTTAACTGAAGCACATAAACAGAGTTCATGATTTAATTATCTGTGGCTTGCGGATAGTACAACTGAATGGATAATGTATACAACATGCGATTGTAAACTGAATATATGAACTGGAGCACATATGTTACAATTCCTTTCTTTATCTTGTGGAGTATAACTTGTGATAATAACTTTGAACATGTGAACATTGTCATAGTTTCATCTGTGGAATGCATGTGGACTTTGACCATTGTGGTATAGGAACATGGAGCATCACATTTCAACTTTTTTGACATTGTAAGAAGTGAAATCATATGTAATAGTCAGTTTGTCAAAAAACAGGAACACTTCATCTTCCAGTAGTTGATCAGTTACTTGTGAGTGTGTTATGTTTACCTCGTTTGATTTGTTGAAGAGCTCTATGATTTCCGTGAAGGTGAGCTTGGAACCATCTAATTTTTTCATGTGCATTTTAGCGTAAAACTGGTTGTTACATTTTCTCTTGGTAGTGGTAATGTTACAGTTTTGACACTTTACAGCAGCTTTGTGAATGTCAATTATAACCTTTTTGTTGCAATTTGGGCAAACCCGGTAGGCACCTCAATTGCTAACACCAACTAGTTCCATTATTTCTGTATAATAGTTGTTGAAGGAAGGGCTTCGGGTGCTTTCACTTCAAGAAATGCTTGAACTTCAAAAGTGTCACAACCTGATTGCGTTGTAGATAATGAAAGCTTGTGGTTCTCCTTTTTCAGTCGTACAGTAGTGAATTGGTATGTTGTGTGATTTGATAACTGCTCAGTGAATGATTCCCAAAGGACAAGTTTTCCAGTGCCTGTTGGATCTGTAATTTGGCATTCTCTTACCGACACCTTTTCGTTTGTAGCCTTTTTCGTAACTTCTTTGGTGGGTTGCATGTTACTGGCCATACCTTTCAGTGTGAGTAGTTGCCCGGGCTTGAACTCTACCAAGGAACCAATGGTAGCAGATTGGGTTGGTGTGGACAATCTATCCAATGAAAGGCTTTCTGTAGATAGCTGTTTCAGTGCTGTTTTTTTCCTTATAATTATATCAACTGGATGACCTTGCCGCTTGTTCCCAATCTGAAAGTTGGTCAACTTGACAGGAGATTTTCTGCCTGCAACTTTGTTGCGATGTTCTACCATTTTTCTGAGGGGTCAAAGCACACGCCTCTCACATTTCCCTCTTTCATTTGAAAACTACAGTCAAACCATTTGACATTTCTCGAATTTTCCTTGATAGGTGAAACATTGTGCAGATATCCCAAAATATCAGACTGTAAATGTTCCTCTGTTATCTCAGATTCTGAAAACAAAAAGAAGTGTATTTAAAACATGTATTAGTTTCTTATAAGTGGATGCTATTTATATCAAACTCAGCTATCTTAATCTTTGCCACTTGTTGTTATAATAATACTTGAACTTGCTATTTTCTCTTCAAGCATCTACCCTTTATACAATGGTGCAAAATTCTTAATAGTTAATGATACTTTCAAACTTCAAATAATAAGTTTTAAGACCACCAATGTCTTAATTTTTGTCTGTTCTACTAGCACATGATTGATGAATTATATTTTAGCTACAGGTATCAAAAATAAACAGATAAAAAAAGGAATTTAAACTTACTCTCAATTTCACACTCTTTCAACGAATCATCCATCTCAATGTTGCACCCTTTTTGCAGAATCATCCATCTGTTGAAGTTGAAATCATTGCATGTCCTAACTAGATTTATGACAAATACTTGTTATTATTGTTTTAGTGTTCTATTTTACTGCGTTATCTGTTTTTGCATTTTTCCGAAAGTCTGTAAATTTTGCATGGATTCTTGTGATGGGATTCATATTAAAAAACATAAGCAAATTATTGGTTGTGGTTATAAGCACTGCATTTTGCCTGTGCTAAACTATCTAACTTTGCTTCTTCGGCAAGTCAGTATCGCAAGGTTGCAGAAGTTTTTATTCTTGTTAATCTTTCAAATGTCATGGGTTCAACAACACAAGAAGAAAGTGTTTTAACTCTGCTAATAGCAACATAAGAAATACCCATAGTTTTTTTCAGATTTGCCAATGTCTATCCGTGCTTGAGGTAGGGTAAGTCCCTGGCTCTTGTGTATTGTTAAAGCATAGGCAAGTGTAAGGGGGCAATTGTTGTCTCTCATTAGCAGTTAGCAGTAACTGTAACTGGTCATATTGGTACGCAAGATGGTAATATATCTATAATATGTGGAAGGCCCTCGATAATCATGAAATTTAACAATAACAGCTATAGGTAGAACTGGCGGTTGGTGATTCACACCATAGATAATATCCAAACCAATACCAGTTGCTCCATTACATAGTCCAACATGAGGCCAAAGATTCATGGTTAGCATAACCTTTGCACCCTTTGCTAAAGATACTGCGGGTTTTAGACCCGACACCTCTTCAGCAGTCAATTTCTGTGCAGCACAAGATGAATAACTTGCTTTAATGTATGCAACAGGTTGTTTGAGGGAAGTCAGCTGATCATTGTTATATGATGACACCTGTTCATTGTTATAGAACAATCTAGGGGCATCATTAAATGAGCTAATGTTTGCAACATTTGCTGGTTGGCGTGTCATGAGTAGTTCCCAGTCATGTTTGGTGGATTCACCTACTCGCAGTCTTAGCAGCAAGTCTCTGAATTATTCTTGTTGTGCATCTGCACCTAGTATCCTCTGATTAACAGTAAGCTTCACAACTTTATTGAACATCGGATAGGCATGGTAACCCTGTTCCCCTACAGCATTTGATGGTTGGGCACGGTAAAGTGTTTTATCTGCTTTTGTAGGTAATTGGCCTGGGTCACCAGTTAATATAAATGACACTCCTCCAAGAAATTGTTCTCGTTTTCCAGTTGCCTGTTTGCATCTTTTATCAATCCAGCCAAAAAGAGTCTGACCAAGCTTTGAATATTAATCTGCAACAATGTACTCTATACCAGAATGATTCTCTTGCAGTCTGCTAAGGGTTTGACCTGCAAGATCTTTGTTGCCTTTCGGCCCAACAGGCAATTTTAAGAGAGAATGAATAGTAATTCCTCTGATGTTTTAAGACGCTTTTCCTGTAGTAGCAGTGACTTTACATTTGCTTTGCAATAGGTTACGAAGTGCATTAACGAGGTAGCTTTTACCACTACCAGCTTGACCTGTCACAATAAGGAACAGCGGTTCTGTGCAAGACAAATCATGAAAATTTGAGCTTACAATATTATATGCAAGCTGTTGCATTTGACTAAAACTACTAATATCTATAATGTCATGGTTTTGTTGTTCATTGTTAGATGATCTTTCCCTCACGGTTTTTACCCAAGAAGGCATTTCACCAATTTGCTTTTCACTTTACCTGATTCTGTCTTGGTGTCAATCATAATATGATTCTGGCAGTTCTGAATTTTTAAAAGGAGTATGAAGGTCAAATAAGATCATCCAGTCTTCACGATTATTATGGTCTTGATTTTCTGGTTGGATTTCTGGTTCTTCTTGATTCTGTATTACAGCCTGA
Organism: Hydrozoanthus tunicans; assembly: GCA_026413305.1. Lineage (NCBI taxonomy): Eukaryota > Metazoa > Cnidaria > Anthozoa > Zoantharia > Hydrozoanthidae > Hydrozoanthus > Hydrozoanthus tunicans. Next base: position 11,718 of record JAOBAT010109601.1, read on the forward strand.
AATTTGTCATACCAGTCTGTCACAAGTGCCTGTGCATAGGGTGTTTGCAAAAATTCATGCCACTGAGTTATGAATATGTCATTATCTGGTTCTTGGTCACCCCATGCGTTTTCTTGGTTATTTTTCCGTGGTTTGTAGCGTAAAAGCTGATACTTACAATACAAGGTGAAGTTTGCCCCCTTAGGATTAGAAGAATAAGTTGGAAAAATTCGGGGAATAACTTTGTCTCCCAGTTTGGTTAACTTTGATTCAACAATTTTGTATTTAATTGCAAACTGTTCGAAATTTAGACTCATCATCAAATGGAAAATGAAATCTGCATTTGAAGTTCACCTTGTTCTGCTTTCTCTTCAAGCAGTAATGAGTACTGCATCGTGAATGTCGTTGGACAGTGTTCAGGAGATCAATGTAATCAGACTGAAACTGTGAATCATCTGATATTATATTTTTATAAGACTTTTGACATGGAGGCACTTGTGGCCTTATCCACATATCATTATCTGGTGGGTTTGGGTTGGCGGTTGATAACAGCCAATCAATATCCTGGTCTAGTTCAGTTGTATCAGTTACATTGTTTTCACTCTTATATTTGTTGGCCAAAAAAACCTTTTCAGGGCAACCTGTGTAAGTTTGCACAAATCTGGATTATTGTTAAGTTTGGCAGTACCATGACAATGGATACTACCTCTAGCCTGGTATTCGTATCGGAATCAGTGCCATTTGGCATCAAGTGTATCATATAACCAATACTTAACAAACTTCTCTAATCTTCGGGTAAAATATCAGTCTACAATATGTGGACTATTGATAATGCTCTATCGTCTCTCTTCACCTGTTGTTTCCCAATAGGGCATGAGGTTCAGGCCAATGCATATCAGCCGATGAAAAGGTGAAAAAGAAAGTTGGCGTTCCTACATCGGTTACTATTGTTGTTAGGTCTTCTCTTACTTTATGCCAATATGCATTCGTGCCAACAGTGTTTGCAACATATCTAGAAACTTTCAGCAAAAAGTCTGCATAATTATCTCTCTCAGCCATTTCTCGCAACTCATCAGTTGTAAGATGTGCTTCACCCGGGTTCTGTTTCAAAAATATTCCACTTTGTTGGAGAGTTCGTTTTCTCTGAATCATATTAAATGCCCAATAAGAAAATTTAGGCTGGCTAGCAAAACGATATACCCATTTACCATTAGTTATTTCTGCAAATTTCATGAGATGTTTGATTCTTTCTGCAAATAGAACATCATTTATCAATGTCTGATTTGTTGGATCTCCCTTTCCATCCGGGAATGATGTAGGAAAAGCCATAGTGGCAAGCCAAGCAGTTTCATACTCAGTTAATGGCGCATTTTCTACAATGGGCCAAGACAATGGTTCATCACCCGAAAGCTCATTTCGCATGGCATCTAATTCTTGATGTTGCTGTTCTCCAACTGGCAAAAAACTACTCATTTCATTAGTGTTATTATAAACGTAATCTTCAAGTGGGTTATCGGTGGGTGGACCTAAATCAGATTGAACAGTGTCTGAAAAACTATCATGATCCGTTTCGACAATGAGTAGCCCAGATGCTATTCCATCAACTGGCAAACAATCTAATGCCTCTGCATATATTTCTATGTTCTCATAGTGGGGATTGTTTCTTTTAAGCCACAGCAATGTATCAAGGACTTTTTGTTTTCTTACTGTTAGATCTTGGAATGTGTTATTTCTACCCCTAGCTCTTACAACAATCACTGAGATGTCTTTTGCGTATCTAGGCAACAGCATTGCAACTTCGTTTACATTTTGTGGAAGATTAACACAATGGCCAGAGTAGCCCCTTTGTCCACAAGGATTAATATAGATTTACATTATAGGAAGAGCACGAGCATTAAGCATTTCCTCTACCCGTGTCAAGCTACATACATACATACATCTTTTATTATCAACCATTCACTTACATTTGATAACAATATATATGTATACATGTGTAAAAGATGAAGCACATTTACCACTGACATTACAATTTTTCGTATGCTTAGAATTGAATGGCAAGACAGTTTAAAAGAGGGGCTTATTTGTTTTAAACTGCCTTTGTTATTGTATTAACATTTTGATTCTTTTGTTATATTAAAAGGGAGTGCGAATGACAGACTCGTAATATAAGCACTAACAGTACTAACATTCAATAAGAGTTATTCGTTCATTGTGAGAATGGAAATATATACAGTCATGTAAGTGATACACATTAAGTATATCATCTGCTAAAGTAAGTTAAGAAGAGCAAGCTTCCTATGAGATGCTTCTTAAAGTTGACTTTAAAAGATTTATACGTCGAGCATGATTTTAAATTTGCAGGTAGTGTATTCCAAACTTTTTGGCCTTGAAATAAAACTGTAAATTTTCTGATGTTAGTTCTGATAAAAGGAAGTGCATACTGATATAAAACCTTGTAACTGAGTTGGAACTGGCGACGGAATCATAGAGTTTTCTTTTGAAATTTTTTTGGGGGTGTTTTTGTCTCTCGAGCAACGCATACAGACATATGTATCTCTACATTTTGGTTTAGACTTTAGAGGCCAGGTTTCTTGGCAAACTGTGCATTTAGAGATCGAATTGTTGATTGAGCTGTGAAACTTCAAAATATTAGCTTTGGCCCATGTTTGTTGATGAATTTCACCATGCTTAATCATGTCGAATTCTTTTATAAACTCCTGTTGCATTTCGGTTCCCCCTTTAGTCTTCTCAATTCTTGCTTTTTTCTGTGGGATAGTCTCCCGAGACCTTCTTTTTTGAAATGCATTGTTTTTTTTTAACCTCGATTGTTTTTGACAATCAGTTTCGTAAGTTTGCTTTAGCTTTTTATAAGCTCTCGCATCCTTCTGTCTCTCAGCAACTGTCACGAGAGATCGTTTCTTTTTCTGGTAAACTCTACATTTTTCCAATCTTAATTGAGGGGGTCAGAAGCAAAGTGGACCAACCCACATTTTGTAGTTTTTGAGAAATTTGCAGTTGAATAATTTTTTCGT
>JAOBAT010109612.1:0-14728 GCA_026413305.1 Hydrozoanthus tunicans
ATTTAGATTTTCTTGAATGGAAACTTCCTTAAACTGAATGAGACATGGGACTTGCAGTCGGTTGTTGGATGAAATGTATAGATGTGACTGTAAGGCTTGAGAGTTTTGGTATATGAGAGTCACAAAAACTCGGCTGACGGCGTTTCCTGTGAGCATTTTGTTTTTGCTCGATTCAATCTGTCTAGTCTATATTATTTGAACTTAGTTTGAAGTGCTATCCTTCGATGTGTGTGGTCAGTGAAACAAAATAAAAAAACCAAACCAGCATAGAAATGTAGCGCGAAATTAGAGTAAAACTAAAGCCAGTTCAGCTTTTTGATTAAGTTCCAGTCAAGTCTTGAAAGTCTTAACTCTATAATTAAAGAGCAAATTTGAGTAACCAAGCATTTTGCAGGTTTGTTATAATTATAGTCTATGGAAATGGCGAATTGCCAGCGTTGAGTCTTGTGGGGATTTTAAATGTTGCACGCGCAAAAACACTAAATCGGCTAGATTTTACCAAACAACTCAAGGACCCCTTTTCCTGTTAACGCCCTAGATATACTAAAACAATTATTCTCTTCAGTCTCGGTGAATAGTGGCTTTTAAAATATTCACCTCTACTTCTGAGAATAATTGTTAGTTATCTTGACAACGATCGTGACTTTTACCATGACCGACCGTGATCGTGAACGTTATTGCGGCTGTGATCGTAACTGTGATCGTGACTTTTAAGGTGACCGCGGTTGAGACTGTTACCGTAATCGTGAAAGTTACCATGACCGTGATCGTGAAAGTTACCATGACCTGATCGTGACTGTTAGCGTGAATGCGGTTGAGACTGTTACCGTAATCGTGAAAGTTACCATGACCCTGATCGTGAAAGCTACCATGACCGTGATCGTGACTGTTAGCGTTAATGTGGCTGAGACTGTTACCGTGATCGTGAAAGTTACCATGACCCTGATCGTGACTGTTAGCATAATAAGGACCGTCAACGTACTGTGGCCATTATAGTAAATTTTATCGTGGCTACTATAGTGACTGCTTTATTGCAACATTCCACCTATGTAAACACGGCTGTCACGACCTAGCCCCTACAGGTAATTCGTCAGACAAAAACAGGCATAATGGTTACTGGTTAAGAGATGGCCAGGGACAGAGAGTTATAACGCTAACAAGAATTCTGGATGACATCAATGGTGACTTTAAGAATCAACAACTGTATTATGATGTGTTGGATGACAATAATCGACATAACGTATAACAAATCTTTTTTCTCTAAGTTAAAACGATTCAAATTGTTAGGAACATCTTGGAATCAAGAGCGGCGTAAGCAATGACTTAGAAACAAAGTTGATGATTTTAGGATCCTATCTTTGTAACGTAGTGTCGAACCTTACTTGAACGGCTTTGAACGAGTTCGCGTGTGGCAGCCCAACTGATCGACTCGGCCCTTGTTCCAGCGGCCCCACTCACCAAAGCTGCAGTCCTTGCGATAACTGCATTTAACTGCAAAAAGGGAGAAGAATCATGTTATTACTATGAAAAGCTTTCAGTGGGTTTCTTCTCCGTTTATAAAAAAGGAACGAGTGAAGTTATAAGTTCACTGAAACGGTTGGAGGATGAGACCTTTAGTTTGGAATCGTTTGAGATTCAGTGGTCCAATTTTAAGATCTAAGGAATATTGTTCTTGCAACACGAAGTTTTCCCTTGAGCAAAATCATCAAAAAAAAGATTAGTTATCCATATAAGCCCATTAAGTTAAAAAAGGTAGTTGTTTGAATAGTTGCTATTTATCTTATTAAAAAAGGTGTGCTCTACCTTTGCAGTGTTGTCCAAACCGTTTACATCTGTAGTTATACCAATATTCATTCTGGAAAACACCAAAAAAGAAGAAATATTGACGGGTTAAAAAATAGATTAATAAAAGTTAATACAGAAACATTTTACACATTTCTTTGCACCTATTTTAGTAACAAGTTTATTTCTATTATGTTATCTTTAATGAATTTGTTATAAGAAGATAGAGGTATAGGCGAACAAAGCAGTTGTGCCTGAACTTTCTTTTTTAAATCTCCAGCATTAAGCTAACAGTTCATTCATTGTTCAATATTAGAACGCATACGGAAATTATTTGTGCACGACGTGAGTGCGCATCTATTCAACAATCAAGACTACGAGGTGAAGTTTTCTATTAGATTCATAGAAAGTGAAAATGAGTAGTCTAATTGCTTTAGTAGAAACCAACTAGATTACTACATTTGAATTTTAAACCGACAGAAACAAGTGTTTACAGAACCCGCCGTTGTTTCTTATTTAAAAACGCCAGCAAGTTTCTCTACTCGCATGAGCCAATCAGGTTGCTGTATTCATTCAGGAGTATGCTCGTTGGCTTTTGCATAGTTAATCGAGGGACTGGTTGCGAAACCATTGTTGTAGTTTTTGTTCGTCGTTTTCTTTTGTTTACTAGTCCTGAAGGTGCACAAAATACAAAAGGTCTTGAAATGCAAACAATAAGTAACCAGTCAAAACATTCTCACTAACACCTGAAACAAAGAATGTGCAGGGTTACGGTTTGTTCAACATAAAACAAAGCATCTTTGTACATACTTTGTATTTCCCTTCTGAAGTTTGCCGGCTTTCATAACCAGTCCCTAGATTAACTATGGTTCTTGCTAACTCGATGATAGACGGACAGCCGGCCGTGCATCTGGAAAATTGTGACATAAGATTGCACAGATTTTGAGCACTCAGATCTGCTTCCCTGCTTCACCTCGTGCTTCTCAAGAATTGCTTCTCTTGTGCTCTCTGGTTTACCATAACACGATAGGCAAACGAGGTTGAACCAGGAACTTTTTAAACTTTATTATAAACAAAAAAGGTGATGATTTTAAATCTTCGGAATGGGAAGTTTTAAGATGCTTGTGTTGCACAAGCTGCTCGAGAGTGTCTGCGAATGCGTACAAGTCTCGAGGCCAGGCTTTTCAAAGACAGATTAGCCATAACCTCGAGTTATGTTCTTAATCCACCCTAGCTCGTATTTCATTACGAACTTTTTACTGACTTGTCTAGGAAAAGTTTGTATTGTTTAAAGTTCTGAGCAGTGTTTGTAAGCAATGCAAACCTTTCGTTATAAAGATAAAACTGTTTGAATATTTCCTTGATGCAGTGGATAACTTGCTTTATAGAAAAAGCGGTCACAGATCGTTTAGAACATGCTGGCAGCTCTTGACCGCCAGTTAAAAAGACCCAGGCTCTCGAGAGCATTCACTCGTACACGAGAGAGAGTTCAGCTCAATCTTCCAAATAGGTGTTGGTTGGTAAAACAAAACAACTCGGTTTAGCTCCCCTTTTTACGTCATTCCATACTGTTAAAAAGTAAAAACAAATCTTTCGTGCAACTTTGACGTACTTGCACTCCTGTGTTTTTCAAGAAGCTCAAATTGCATCCACCCTTGCAAGTTTGATTCTTTTCGAAAATTTCACTTGAGCAAACTATTTACCAATTGAATTCAAAATCTTGGGTCAAGTATACTCGTAACTGAAGTCGTCCCTTTCTAACTTACCGCCCGTTCTCGAGAACTATACACCTCTTCTACCTCCTCATACGAGCATCCTTCACCATAACATTCTTCGTTGATACCAGAATAGGACCGCCGTTGAATGAAGCTTTTTGCAGAGCTCTCATCGAGAACCAAAGCTGTTCCAGTTGCGTTGTCTACTCTTGCACAATAAATAAGTTAGTAAGATCAAAAAATTAAAAAAAAATTGATATGATTTTATACAGCTGACCACTACAACATAATGTTGTTTTAAGTGCGACGAAAACCAATCGTCGGTGTTGAATAAAGCAAAAAGTTAGCATGTAAAACCTAGTAGAAAAATGTATAGGCTTAGGATTTCGATAAATCCGCGTGCATTGCTGTGTTTTCAGGTTCAACGAACTTTAAAATTTGGGGAAGGCAGTCATAACTTTAATTAGCGTCAAATTATGATTAAAGCTCACTTAAATGACACTAAGCTAAAGCTTGTTTCCTAAAGCAGACTAAACCTTTTGGCTGATTTGCTGTCAACAGAGCGGCGAGCGGACCGGAACCTGGGTCCAGTCCTAGGATTCCGGACCATCGCGGAGCCAATCAAAGCGCCGGATTCAATGGATTTGGTAATTTGAATTATTTTGTTGTATCGCAGTGGTGCCTCATTCAGATACAAACAAAACTTGCGCATTTCTTGGTCCAAAATGTTTTTCAAAGAGCCCCTTTATTTCTGTTAATCTTTCAAACTAACTTATGTCTGCTGCGAACAAGATTTCTCTTCGTAATCCTTGGTATTGACCAAATCAAAATTAGGGGCAATTTAAGCTTTACATAAGCGACAGTGCCGAAACCAAACATTAATAAGAAGCAAAACTCAATTTCCGCAGTTTGAATATTTTACCACAAGTAATTTGTTTCGAAAGATTAGTTTAAGCTAATTCTAAATCGAGTTTATACTGTTACTAGTGCAAATCTAGCCAAGATATTTATTTGCCAAAGCAAAATATTTGACTTCTAGATCTGGTTTGACAATCTTATCGAAACACTTTTATTAGCAATATGCACATTAATGCGAATAATAGTCCTATTTATTTATAAGTGTGCAAGGTTAACGAAGAACATTTTTTTGGTGTTGATCGTTTTCGGAAAACATTTTTGCTTTACTTTGGTATTAAATGAAATAACAAGAGTCGCTATGTGTTATAAACATTCACAATAAGTGTCAAGTTTTTTATGCCATAGTTTTTAGAACATCTAATGGTTGAAATATAAAGCAATTACTTTTTGTTTAAGTGTTAAGCTAAACTAACATTTTTTATTTCTATCTTTTTTGTAAAAGTTTTAGTTCGTCGACTCTTTGTTACAATGTAGCTAACAGTTCCGTAATATTGGTTTCTTCATTCTGTTTTTTTTTCGTGAAATTGATTTCATCTTTCTGTTTTTATCTTAAAATTGATTTCTACTTTTTTTTTTAGATATAAAATCGATTTCATTTTTTTTGTATTTTTCCTAAAATTGATTTCATCTTTCTGTTTTTTTTTCGTAAAACTGGTTTCATCTTTCTGTTCTTTTTCGTAAAATCGATTTCATCTTTCTGTTTTTTCGTATATAAAATTGATTTCATTTTTTTTGTAATAATGATTTCATCTTCGTTTCACTGTGTTTACATTTAGGCCAAGATGGATCAGTTTACTACTGAAAGTTTATTGTTGTTGCTGATAATTTTTATAGCACTCTTTTTCCTTCTGGATCGGACGGAAAACTGCGCAATCGGGTTTAAAAAACTGCGCGGGTTTAGGGAATCTGAAAACTCGACACCAACACACGCTAATATATCAAAAAGTTCGTATTGCCACCAAGTTAACAAGTTTATGTACCTTCTCGGCCAAAATAAACCTCAAATTTTTATAAGTAGGTAACAGCAATGTTTATGTTAACTATATATAAAGGTTGAAAGTTATTTTAGTTATAACCTTTTCACAAAGTTAAAGTTGTTTTGTTTATCAAATTTGCAAGCATTTTACGACATCTGTAGTATATTCGCATAAACTAGAAACAAACTAACCAGCCGCCAAACCAAACAATTAAACGCTTGACTGACTTTTTCGTTTTTTGTCAAACTTTCAAATTAGGAACAAAGATTGAAGGCCTCCAGCAGGCTCGATCCCCGCCCTTGTCGAGGGTTGAATATTTGTTCGGCCTTCGTTTGATACAAACCCCCGTGGACAGGGGCGTTAAGCCTCTGGTTTCCATTCAAAGAGAACAGACTGAATCGGAAAATAAATAAACACAAAATAATTGAGCACTAAAACAACATGAAACCGAAAGGAGGATGAAAGTAGCGTTAGAACACAACAGTTGCAATTTCAAAAGAGACGCAACGGTGTCATGGTTCCTTAAGCTAATAGCACTTGAAAACTTTAATGTACGTTGCCACGAGCAAAAAAAAACGTATAGATAAACGTTATAACGTGAGTCAGTGAGCGTTATCACAAACCTGACAACAGATCAAGAGTTACAGCAAACGCAAAACAAACCACCCAAGTGATAAGCATGTTGTTCCGCGAAACTTTCTTCAGTATCTGAAAACGATTCAAACTATGAATGAGCCGGCATAAATGTGATTATCTAGCTTTCCTCTGTTTGGTTCTACTGTAAACAATACGACAGTCGATCGATGAAAAGCGAAGCTAATGTGACCAACATTATCGGTGAATATTGTAACCCCAAAAGAAGTTTTGTAGTGAATTGCGACTGGTTTGCGAATCGCGACTGGTTTGTGAATTGAATTTTGTAGTGAATTGCATTTTGCAACTGGTTTGTGATTTGATTCGGTTGTGAATCAGTTTTGGTTTGTGAACTTGGTTTAGGTTTTGTGAATCGGTTTTTTCTGTAGTGAATCCATTTTCACTGTTGTGAATTAGCTTGTATTGGCGTGAATCAGTTTTTATTTTTGTGAATTGGTTGTAATTGTTGTAAATCAGTATTTTTCGCAGACGATCGAATTTATAATTCGTGAATCGATGGTTTAGTTGGTGTGTTGCGGTGACTGAATTGGTTTGTGAATTGCCCTTAAGGGTCACCGTAGTTAGCGCATTCATTACAAGATACAGTGTAACATTTTGTTCACCATTAAATTAACATAAAATTACATTAAATAAAATACTAATTTAACAAAATAAGTACTGGAAACAAAATAACTCGCATGACGAACTTGACTTTACGCTGCAATGATTTATTCAAGATACGGACGGCTCGGGTATAAAGGGTCCTTTAAACAACCAATTCAAGTCGAGTTAAACTGTAACCGTTTTACAATTAGATCTTACTGAGAGATTAAACATCTATAGCAAAAACGGTAACACAACCGGCGCCAATATCACATTTCTGATAATTGCTTCCCTTTTGCACCTTTTTGTCCAGTTTTCGCTCAAAAATCTACGAAGCACAAAAGGCTAAAAGTCGTTGTGAATGAAAACATTTTAATGCCCAAAAGCATTGAATATAGTATTAGCTGGTCAAGCTCTCCCAGTACTATATATAAGCTCACTGCAGTAATTACATACTACGCTGACTACAGTCAAATCTAGTTTAGCCATGTCTAACCTAGTCTACGAAGCACAAAAGGCTAAAAGTCGTTGCGAATGAAAACATTTTAATGCCCAAAAGCATTGGAAATAGTATGAGCTGGTCAAGCTCTCCAAGTACTATATATAAGCTCACTACAGTAATTACATACTACGATGACTACAGTCAAATCTAGTTTAGCCCAGTCTATTTGTGCCTAGTACAACTTAGTATAGCCTAGATTGACCCAGTCTAGCTTAGTTGAGCCTAGTCTAACCTAGGCCGTCTTACGCTAGACTAGGCCAGACTAAGTTATTATAGTCAGCTAAAAGTTAGAGTTTGTCTAGGCTAGACTAAGTAAGACAATGCTAGTCTAGGTTATAGCAGATTAAAGTGTATGTCGTGCACATAGATGAAAACCTTTCATGGAATGAGCACATCGGGCAAATATCCTAAAAGATTGCATATGGCATTGGTGCACTGAAGCGTGAAATTAAAGCCATTGTGTTCGTATGCCAACACTTCATACAACTTTTAATTCCTTAGTTCAACCACATTTTAACTGTTGTCTTGGAGTGTGGGGCAACTGTGGATCAACTTTGGCCTCTAGCCCTACAAAACCGTACAGCACGAATTTTAACGAATTCAGGCTATGACACTTATGCCGCACACCTAATTGAATGTCTAGGATGGACAAAAATAGGTTGCCAACGTGATATTCAAAAGGCTGTCATGAGTCACTCTATGTGACTCGAGTCACTCAATGGATTAGCACCCAAATGCTGGGAGTCAATGTTTGAAAAGCATGACGGGATACCCTATTCATTGAAACTCCCAGAGCAAACTCGTTCTAAAGCCCCGCATACAGTGGTGCGATGCTTTGGTTGAGTTGCGGCAAGCAAGTACTGTTCAAAATGAGTTCAAAACTGGCTGCAATACTCTTCGAAATTTCAATATTCCTGTGCACTGATCTCAAGTAAAGCGGGTTTTTTTTAAAAAAATTAAGTAGTTTTATTTTATAGAAGCAGTAGTTAGTTATTGAATAGTTAGTTTATATAGTAATTAAAGTAGCTAGAATACTTAATGTTTTTAAGAATATACCTGATGATAATGTCGAATCCAAAGTGCAAATTCTTTAAAATCTTTCAAGATATATTGGTTATTTGGCAGGTCACGTGTCCTTAGCCCCTCTGTTGTTCCTCACAGGTATGACCGTATTTGGTTGCGTGTCACCACAGAAGGCAGTTCTCATTCTTATTGCCCTGCTAGCCTTAATAGTTCCAGTCTACTATCTGATGGCTAAAAGCAAGCGTATAGAGGTTGTCACGGCAACAGAATTTAAGGACATACCTTATTCTCCTGTTGATTCGGAAAAGAATGTAGATGACTCAAGTTTAACCTCGTTAGAGAAAACATTATTCAACTTCTGATGCTAGGCATTGGGATGTTCTGCGAGTATTTTACAATGCAATCAGTTGTCACCACCGTTGCGTTCTTAAACAGTCATTTGGGGCCAAGATATAATTACGTCATTTACACCCTTGTACTTGTACTAGGGGAATTAATTGGTCGGTCGTACGGACTGATATTGGCCTGGTATAAACCTGATATCAAACCGTATACGAGACACACGTGGATCTTCACCACCGGTCTGGCGTTACTCCTGTTGTTCCTTCTGTTCGAGAGCTGGTATCGCTTCCTGCCAAATGTGTGGGTTGTCTTGGTGCTGTTACTACTGATTGGAGGGCTGGTCGGAGCCCTTGACGTGACGGCAGCAGCTGTTGCTGGAGACAACGAGACAACGATAAGAAAATAGTTCTCGCCTGCCTTTGTTCTTGTTGCTACGTCATTTGGAATCTTTTTAGCCAGGATTCTTGGCTTGTTTGTGGAACTTCTGTTAAGAAGACACTGCGAGGATGTTGTCATGACTACGGGTTTATGCTTGATTAGATCTAGAAGTTACTGGAATGCAACTCTTTCTTGCACCAATTTTTACGTTTCTTTCTTTCTTTCTTTCTTTTTTTTTTGCAAAACAAAAACTAGTTGTTAAAGTGAAAAGGACAAAGTCAAATATTTCAAAATGAAAAATTGGAAAATAAAACAGCTCGTAACCGAAAACTCTAAATTGAAAAAAGGGAAAATAAAGAATGGAAAATAGTATCAAAAGTTTCGAAATCAGAAACTTCAAAAAGCAAAAATAAAAGAACAGGTAAGCGGTGGGTCAGTGTTTTAGCGATTGTTGTTTGTTTTTATTTGTCCCCAATTATTAAGGTTTCTTGTTTATTAAGCTTCAGAGTGGTTGAATGACGAATCGCCTTACTTAACGCAAAAGCTTTCATTGTAAATCGCGGTTAATTGAAAATTTGTTTGTGTTAGTTACGATGTATTAACAGTGTGTTTATCTGATGTTCACTCTAAGATTCCCGGCGAAACAGATTTTACGTTCGGGACAAATCGTCCGAATGCGACCGGCATAGCACTGAAAGCAGGCTGAACATAAAATCAAAACTTACCAGTATCATGTGTGTTTTAGCAACCCCTTGTGGTTTAAAATCCTAAGCAACAGGCGTTCGAGCGAATGTATTCTTCCCCAACAAGATCGTATGTTTGGGAACATAGGAAAAGTTCAATCTTACTATATTTTTATTTGTTTCATTTCATCGTGTATTAGTAGTACCTGATCACTAGAAAAGTCGTACCTGCCGGAGTTGTTTCGGCAAGTGTTTTACCTTGGCAGTTTTATCGTATAGCAACGACGTAAGCTGTGATTTACCGCCTGTAAGTCTTCGCTGTTTACGTGGAAATGTCACGCGAGTTTTCATACCTAGATTTGAAATATATATAAAGCAATGCCATCATAGTCCTGCTTTCATTAATAAATTTCAATCTCATTGAAATTGGACTGAAACGCAGTTAAGAATTTGCATAAGCAAAACTATACTAGTTTACCGACGACAGTGGTTCTTGTCGTGCAAACTATACCTTATGCGATGGTCAGTCTCATTGGACCGTACTCAAAGTTTCCCCTACTTCGCCAGATCAACAGTGATTGGGTAAGTCACAACAAGTGGCATGTTGCTTCTCTCATATGCCGACCGTCTCGAGTTCAAACTAACCGGAATTGGTTTTATTTCGTTCGGAAAGGGCCTTGGTGAAATCACGTTTGTTTCGATGACGGGCTTAGTTGTACAACGAGCATGCAGTTAGGGCTTACTTCTCGGGCTCAGGATTGGAATTTTTCTTGGGTCCGCTTTATTGCACAGGTTAGTCGAAGTTATTTCGTTGTAGTAATATTCAATATGCTTTAGTATGATAAGTCGATTGTTTGGTTTTTGTGTCGTTAACTCTCCTGAAAACGTTAGTCCTAATGGTTTGTACAATACACGCTTTTCTATAAGCGTCCAGTAACTTTCAGGTAAGATTAGATTAGACTGACTTTTTGGGCAATTTTAGGCTCAACCTCTAAATTTGTAATCGCATTTCCTGATATTTCAAAGCAGTAGATTTAAAAGGTGTACGGAACAATAAAGACGCTAAAAATTCAGTCGTGTTTGTTATTGTTTCATCCAGCGTAGGGTTGAAACCGTCAAATACAGCGCCGCGAACACGACTTGCCAACTTCCAAGCATTTTTAGCTACCATTTAATTTTTGGAAGTAGGTAGCCCTAAACATGTAAAAAAAAACAGCGTAAAGAAATTGTTATATAATAAGTGGGTACAAATAAAGCTCTTCTTGGTTCTTTTGGTTCTAGTCTGCGCCACAAACGCAGCGCCGCGAACTTGGCTAGCATGCGCCACAAACGAGCTAAGCCTATTTATAGCGGGAAGCTGTGAAAACAGTCAGCTCGCAGTCTAGAACATGACGTGCTCGCTCATCACTCTTTCAGCGCCCGATGACGCAGTTAATAGTAGAATTCAAGTTTCAATTGGTTGCTTTTAAAAATGAAAAGACTTACTTGTACATCAAAACCAGTGTTCAACGCTTTAGCCTTGCGATCTTAATTTGTGAGCAAATTGACGCAGCCTTGGTATTTGTATCAAGTTTGTTCTTACAAAAAAAGCGTGAAGAATATGGGTAGCTCACGGTGGTTTGAAAATTTTTCCCCTTGAAACGATCGATGAATACAGAACAACAACAAAACTGATACTCGTTCAAGTTGGTTGTTACAAGTTAGACAGGGTCTGTCAGGTATCTCTTGTGAAGTCTCGTATATAACAAGCCAATCAGAAGCTAGCTCAGATTTTGTTTCTTTGTCTGTTTTACATGTTAAGTCCTACATGTTTAGTGTTAAGGTATCAGAATGGTTTTATGACGCCAAAACTTCGAAATTATTTTTTTGTATTGACCAAACGTACTCTGTTGAGATTTATCTAAATACCTGTGAAAACACATTCGACAAATGATGTTTGGTTTTTAAGTTATGGGGAATAATACATTTTGAATTGAAATTGCATTGCTATATTTTGTTTCCGGAGTACTTGAAGTCTGTTGATATGGTGATGACAATTTCCTTTCACACACTTGCCGCGTATTGAAGTATGACAAGTAACACGTCACAAAACATAACATTGTGTGGCCGAAGAAGTGTTGGAATTTCGGAGAGATGTTATAAAGTTTTGTGGTCGAAGTTCTGGTATCAATAAGCTTTTTTCTTTATGCTATGGAGTTAAGATATTTGAATATCGAGCAAGAAACAAATAAAAAATAGACCGTGGTCAGGACAATTAAGGGAAAAGATTTTTTCCGGTTGCTTGAATCTTTTAGCTTTGTTTGGCCGTACTCGTCTCCAACGTGAAATTAATGAAACTGCAGCCGTCGTATCAAGTAAAAGCGAAGTATAATGGATTTGGCGAAATATAGCGATTACAGCGATTTTTAACGATCACGTTTCTTGAAAATAACTC
Organism: Hydrozoanthus tunicans; assembly: GCA_026413305.1. Classification (NCBI taxonomy): domain Eukaryota; kingdom Metazoa; phylum Cnidaria; class Anthozoa; order Zoantharia; family Hydrozoanthidae; genus Hydrozoanthus; species Hydrozoanthus tunicans. The sequence goes on from JAOBAT010109612.1 coordinate 11,991, forward strand.
AGCACAACTCTATTAAAATTTAGGCCAAACTTGGCGGTCACTGATATTTTCAAATCATTTTCATTCACCCGCAATGAGGCCGTCGCGTTAACGTGGCAACCTTTCAATACCTCAACATACCTGTTCTTCTTCCTCCTTTTTCTTTGATCTCCTTCTCGACTTAGAAGATTTTGAGAGCTCATGGTCAAACGTGTGTTCGCTACGGCGGGGAAAATAATGCAGAAACCCTAAAGTAGTTCTTGCTTTTTGCATTCGCAGTGAGTTGACTAGGTGATAAAATTAAATGGGGTTCCATGTTTTTGCCGCTCACTACGATTGGATAACTTTCAAATTGCTTCAGATTCCAATTAGTCTCGTTTACACAGACGAAGTCAAAAGCAAAATCTTTTCTCGCTTTTTCTCGTAGTTCGAAAAATGCAAAATCGTAGTGCTGAACAAGGCTCCAAGTCGAAAAATATTGCTCGCAACTTGCTGAAATTTTGTACAAAGATAGCAAGATACTTGGAATAAAAAACGGTACCAGCGATTTACAATATTTTGCCTGGATTTGAAGTTATTGTTTCTTTCCTGAACTTTTTTGTTTTTAAAGGGCGCGCAATTTTTGAACTGCGATTAGAAAATAATGAAACATTTATTAGTCATAAATCCGCAAAAGACTTGACCGTTTTGGTGGCCATTGGGAGCTAATTGATTCGGCTTGTAGTTTATGTCACTGCGTTTGATATTTTTTGAGATAGAGCTCTTTGTTTGGAAATGCTTGCCTCTGAAACATAAAAAAAAAATAAAAAAAAATAAAAGTAATCAGTTTTTGTTATTTATAAGGAAAGAAACATTTTCGAACGGTTTCAGAAAATGTATACTTTCATAGCCGGGTAAAAAGTATGCCGCGCGCACTTCGAAAGAAAAACTAAGAACGTACCTTAAACCATTCTGATACCTTAAAAGGACATACTTCACAAGACACTTATAGAGCTCGCTACACACAGCAAGATTTCTCGTTGGAAGGGTTTTTGACGAAAAATCTGCTGTCCACGTGTGGCAGTTACAAACAAGGATAGGCCATACAATGGAAAAGGCAGATGTAAATGGGAAAAGCACTTAACGAAAAAAAATGGGCTAGTGCAGGATTAAAGAGGGTCGGATGTCCGGAAAGTGGTCATTCGATCATTTCTCAAATTTTTAATACGAGAGATCGAGAGATGAAATGTTAAAAACTGGTTTCTTTTATACGTTAACTCTTCAAAAAGTTCTAGATGTTTTAAATGAGTGTTTCTTTAACAAACCTACAAAGATTAGTAACACTCGTTAACTCAAAGAGGAAAAGATGGTTGAATACAGGTATTACAACTAGTTAACTAAAAGCGGACAAAATGAATTTAAAGAGGGTCGAATGTCCAAAATGTGATCATTCGACCTTTTTTCAATTTTTCAATACGAGAGAAATCTGATGGAAATATTAAATAAGCTAATTTCTTAGTTATACGTCAGTACTCCATAATTCTAATTGCGGTAGATTAATGAGTGCGTCCCCGATTTACATGTTTTGAAATTCTTCGCAGAATAAGAACACTATAGTTAAGTGAGAGAGGACGGCACGGAATCCCTAGGGTCGAAAGTCGAAAATGTGGTCTATCGACCTTCTCTCACAGGTACAGTAATACCATCGCGAGAGACGGCTGAAATGTTTGTGTATGCTGCTTCTAGTTTAGTACGCATTTTATTCTTCGCATTTAAGAAAAAGTGTTTGAAATGAGTGTGCCCAACAAACAAGTCAATTCTTGGAAAATAAAAAACTCTATAGTTAACTAAAAACGGACGGCACAGAATCCCTAGGGTCGAACTTCCAAAATGTGGTCATTCGACATTTGTCCAAAAATCAGTCAATTCGAGAGACGGCTGAAATATTTGTATGGTCTCTTTAATTAATGAAAGCACAGTGGAACAAAAGAATGATAGAGGGTCGAATGTCCAAAATGTGGGACATTCGACCTTTGGCCAAAGATTCGTTAGTTCGAGAGACGGGTTGAAGTATATGTATGGTCTAGTTTGTTTGTACTCTCATCTTTGAGTCGAAAGAAAAGTATTTTTAAATGAGTTCAGGTCTTCGAGAATTAGTAACCCTAGTTAACTGATAGTGGACGGGAGAGGTCCCGAGGGTCGAATATCCAAAATGTGGATAATTCGACCTTTGCCCAAAGACTCGCTAATTCGAGGAACGGCTGAAATATTTGTATGGTCTAATATATTTGTACTCTCATCAAGTATTTCTAAATGAGTTTGTTCGATGTAAAAATTAGTTCTCCGCGAATTAGTAACCCTAGTTAACTGCTAGCGGACGGGAGAGAACCCCGAGGGGTCGATTGTCCAAAATATGGTCATTCGACCTTTGCCCAAAGATTCATTAATTCGAGAGACGGCTAAAAGATCGAAAGAACGGTAGAGGGTCGAATGTCTGAAATGTGGTCATTCGACCTTTGGCCAATACATACATACATACATGCTTTATTTCCACATCCCATAAGGGTTTTTCAGTGGAAATGTTACAGAAACAATTACAATTACAATTAATTTATTTTATCAATAAGCGCCCATTTCATGATAAAAATCTGGCCAGAAAGCTACCAAGCTTTCCCATGACTCATGTACAATTCAATTCAAATTCATAACACATAAGGAAGATACATTAGTGTGCCGATTACCTGAAATAACCATAAGGGCTAAACGAGTCAGGTAGCCAG
>JAOBAT010109623.1:0-12514 GCA_026413305.1 Hydrozoanthus tunicans
AAAGACATTAAATATTGGTTCATGTTCTTTTTCTCAACTCACTTTTGATAACTGACAAATATGCTCTTTTGTTTGAGATTGAAAACCCTTAAACGCCTACATAACAATTTTCCTTTCCTTCATAAACCAAACACAACACGAAAGCTAACAACAAAGAAAGCCAAAAATCTTTTCGATGTCCAGCAGCACTACAATCTGTGTCAGAACTACTAGTTTTTAACAATTTGGAAACTGCTGAAAAGTTATGCATGTTTGTTTTGACAGTGTTCTGCACAGCACATCAGAAATATGGAACTAAATATCTAGCATCTGTCACCATGGCAGGTAACAACCAAAACCATTCAATCAGCAAAATCATTAGACTTGGGCCCCAACTCAAAATTCAAGGACTCTTCCAGACACCCCTCAAAAGAAGGATATTTCAAGGAATCCCAGACTTGAAAGAAAACCTGAAAAATTCAATGAATCACGGAGCTTAAAGTTCCAATGAAATAAAAAAAAAGGTTTATTAGCTCAGTGAACAGACCTTGCTAAATGAGGAATAGCTGTCAAAATCTTTTATGGTTCTTCAGATATTAACATTTTAATGTTCTCAACTGTTGACGTCAAATTGTTGGCAGGCAAATTTTCAATTTTTTAAAATCTGCTGCAAAGCCATAATGTTTGGAGGAATTAAAACCAAACTTGGGCTGCAATGTATCTTGAGGTTTTCTTCAGAATAATAATTACTAATTTTCATTGCCATTCCTCATTTAGTAAGGTCTATTCACTGGGGTAATAAAATTTTATTTTTCATTTAAGGAACATCCAAACCATGGTCACATAAACCTTGTAACCCACCAACTCTCATAAGCCAGTCATGTATATTATCTACTTTCTGCTGTGATTGAAATTCAAGTAATTCATATTATATATTTAGCATAGACAAAAGGGGGAACAACTTTAGGATCAAACAATTAATGTATATCCCATCACATTTTCATAAAACTTCAGATCTGCTCAGATCTCTAATACTACTTAGTATATACCAGCTCAGCTACACACAATTTGATTGGTTAAGAAAGAGTGGATGTGAGACAATATTTACCTCCAAAATAGTAGATAATGACACCCAAACAAAACGGCAGACGGAAGTAAAATCTTTGCGTCCGTTGCAGATCACGATACTGAAATAGTTTGCTCTGAAAACACGGGATATCTAAAACATCTTAAAGGAATTCACTGTTTTACGCCAGTTATGACATTTGGTAGTTGACAAACTGTCAAAACGCGTTTGTTACATATGTTAGGCTGCTCAAGCATGAGCTTAGTGTAAACGTAAAAGTGTTTTTTTTTCTTAAAAATCTTTTGTTTTCTTCAAAGGAACAATTGCCACGCTGGTATATACTAAAATACTTATTCTATTTCAATTTCATTGGATAGTGGCTTAATGAATATCTAACTTGTGCCTTCAGCGCTCAGTAGATATTCTACCACTATCCACCTCATTAAAAATAGAATAAGTGTTACATATCCAAAGGCAGATTTCTTGAGAAAAGTAACCAAAGATCTCAAAAAAAAAACTTTAAGGGACTTACGAGTATTTTACTGAATGTTAAACCAACAACATTATCCGGGGCCACCCACCCACCCACCTGTGCTTCCTTTTCTTCTTTCGCGGCGGGGTGTTGTCTCGATCATCTGACATGGGTAGAGGGTCTGTTGACTCGGCCAAGGCATGCAAGTAAACCTAAAGTTTGAAGAAAGCTGTTATTAACCAAACTTCTGACAGTACTTGAGGAAGCTAGAAAAATGTGTGAAAATTATTTAAAATTTAATCTGTGACTATAAATTGCATTCAGTTGATGTCCATAAAAGTCAAGTGATTAGCATATCTGACTTATAACTAACCCAGAGATCAGGATTTCAAACTCTGTCCATGCAGCGCAACTAGTACTGTTTTTTTTCCCTATAGCTACATATTCTAAGTAAATGTTCAGAAGATCTTTTCTCAAGCCTGAGTGACCCAATGAACAGAGATTTCTCTGGTTCTGGTAGTGTTAGGCAGACAAGTCTTTGACTCCTGGACAGGACACTAACCCGCTGCAGGTTAGCCCCCAGCAGAGCTGGTACTCATTTATACAGCTGGGCCAACTGGAACAAGTCGGGTAAAGTGTCTTGTTCAAGGATACAACACAGACTGGTCTGAACAGGACTCAAACTTGCAACCTAGAACTGCGAGCCAAACATGCTTACTGCTCAGCCACTGCTCATTCCAATAAGCTAGCTTGCTACCAAATTCAGCTGTGGGATATCATTTTATGGTTCATCTTTGTGTCTACTAGCATGAGTCAGTTTGTAAAAATAAAATACAAACCTAAAGTGCCATTCCATGGCAGGTTGTAGATCAGATAGAAATTTCATCACATGAAAATCATATTTTTCCATACCTCTTTACAGTTTTTCGTTTGGATGAGACCGGCAAGAGCACAGTAATTGTTGCAGTATATTGGCCTTAACACTCTAAATAATGATGCTTCTGCACCGTTCCAATCAACAGGCTCTGGTAATGGCTCTGTACTTCTCTTAAGTGACTGAAATGACATTAAGAAAACAAGTATAAGCAAATGAAATACTCAAAAAGGATTAAATTACATTTAACTAGATTCTTAATCACATCTTTAGATAAATATGGCAGACACATGTAGGTTAAGTTGGAGGGGAAAATAGATGTAGGTGAAAGCAGAGGGGTTGTGCAGTGGTAAGACTTCTTTTCAATCCTGATGTCCCTGGTTCAATCCCTGCCAAGTTAAAGGTTGGATGTTTGGGTGACCTTCTTTCCATAGCTTTTTATCAAACGAGTGCTAGAATATTGGACCACTCTAGCGTATGCACATATGTTTCTAAAGGTAAACAGATCATTGTTAAGTGCTTTTGAGCGTCATTATTGAAAATAGGAAAAATTAAGGCACAATGTGAAGAAATCATTATATCACCTTGACTTTTGAAACCCATGCTTCCTGCTACACAGACTGCTTTAATAAAGCCTTTATATTAAAATTTCCAGCAAATGAACACTTTCTTTAAAACCATGCTCTTTCTGTCAGAGAAGAAACTAAAGGAGGCTTGGGTAATACTGGATAACTACCATGAAGCAAAACTTAACACCAAATCGTAAATGGTATCAGGTCATTTACCTATATGCAATCGTTTTACCTTAACAATCTTTCAACTTCAATCCACGGTCTTTTTGCCCCAAATATTACAACAAATGTTTGAGGCAAAGTTGTGCCAAATAAATAAAAATTTAACTCTCTTTCAATATCCACTTTGTCAGTATATTTTACTCACCTCAGTGTTTGTAACACCTTGTGACTGCAATATTGAGCGAGGATTTCTTGACCCTCTGCTTTTTCTTCTTGTTGGGCTTTCTTGCTTTCCAGGGCTCTCTGCACCTTCCTTCTATATACAATGAGAAAACACAAATTTAAACTAGACTTAGAGTGCAGATAGGGATCAAACATAAAATTGCAGTGCGTGATACAAAATGCATGTTGGGTGGTTAACTGTGCATGTACAAGGGTTTTTCACTCAAAGTACCTTAAGTTCCTGCGTTAATAACCTGGGCTTATGCTATGACTTCGGGTGGGCTTATATAAAGGGGGGGCTAATATCTGGGTGGGCTGGAAAGTGGAATAAAAGAAATGTTTCAGAACAACAAGATAAAATGTATCTGAGAGAAACGGATAAAAGCATAATCCCATTACATTTAGAGTTTTGATTACCATACATTTATTTTGCTTCACAATAAATGGAGAATCTACTTCAAAATCATCTATAAAACACTACAGTATGCTTGAATTTCAATGTTTTAATGTTCTAAACTCCATAGTTTATAACTTTCGACTGAAATTTTTGATATAGTACTAGAAACACAAAAGGAATGCAGAATGCACTTACACAGTTGATGGGCTAATATAATGAACTGGGAGGGGGGGGGGATAATAATTATTATATCCAGAATAACACCTTTGTTGGTAATTGGTAGTTAAGGGTTGCATTAAAATTTTCCAATGAGCATCCCTGTCCCAAAAGTTGGGAGTCCTGGGCCCCCCTCTTGACATCAAGAACTAAAACACTTTGTTTAGCATTGATTTTACTTACTTTGATAAAATGCATGTAGCAGTTTGCTCCACAGGGATTTGTTTCTTGCAAGTCAACTGGACTCTGAAACGAGGAAAATGGTTAAAAAATTAGTTTTGTGGTATTAAAGCAAGTGAAAATCAAGCAACTTCCAAATCTTCATTGTTTTGAAAATCTGTCATTAACTTTACTAGTTAAGAGTAGTTTATGCCGGCTTTTGTAGTACAGGCAACTAACTGCAATGCATGAAGATTAGTGACACTGCTTTTAAGCAGATAGCAGATAGATAAATATCTATATAAGGCACCTTGAACCATGAGGGGGATAATTGTTTTAGTACATGCCAAATTAGTCGAACCAGGTTTTCAATTCAAAATTTTCAAATGCAAGTCAGAAAAGCTTGCGCTCACTTTAATTGTTGTACTTTTCCAGAATATTTGGGGTAAAACAACTTTCGTTCTACTTGTGAATACATACATCTCAAATTTGGTGGCCCTTTTTTGTGTAAAGGAAATGGCTGAATAATTTATTTTGTGAATTTCTTTTCGGAGATTGTCGCGAAATAAGTCACCATTTTGACAGCTTTCTCAAAATAGCAGTCAGAGCATACAAAAAAAGCTATTCACTGATTTGGTATAATTATACTAAATATATATTACAAACCCAAGTTGTTTTTTAGTTTTACTGATTGAAACCATCTTGTTAGCTGAACTGGTGTATCATTGTATCCAGCTCTTTTTGCTGCAGTGCCTTTTACTTTAATTACAAAAAAAATTGTCAATTAAATTTCCTGACAAAAAAAGGTTGGAAAATTAATCACAAGAAAAACATAACTTCCAAACATTACAACATCCAAATTGCAAGCCAGGATGCCTGGTGTTTATACATCCTTCAGGTGTTTCCATCTTTTCATAAAAAAGAATTTTACTTTATGTGCATGTTGCAAGTGTTTGATCAAGCAACTTTACCAAAAAAATCTTTTCTTTTTAATTGCAAACCAGACTTTGCCAGGAGGCTCTTTTTGTAGAAGGAGGAGCCCCAAACTACCTTAATGAGTACCACTTTTAAAAATACTGTTTTACTTTCACTTGATTCTGAAAACTACCAAATTATCTTACACAATACACAAAATTGATTAGTAATCAAGTTATATGCCTCACCTTTCTCTTTGTTTGGTTAGGCAAAGGTCGCCACCCTGAAACACAGTTAAACTGTAAGTACCCAGAATTTGGCAATAACATGAAAAAAAAATTGGCAAAGGGGTAGTTTCCGACATTATTGGCAGTTTAAGGGTGAACAAATTGAGTTGCTTAGCAAGACAAAAAGTCTAGGGCTGAGGTTTGAATTTATGTGGTTTGCATCGAGCTAGGTAATCATTAAACTGTGTCGGCAGGGCAGTGGCCTAGTGTTCCTACGGTCACAAGTTCCAGCCCCAGTCAGACCACTGTGCATATTATGTCCTTGAGCAAGACACTTCACCCAACTTGTTCCAGTTAACTCAGTAGCAGTTATGCTGAGGGCTAACCTGTGATGCATTAGTATCCTGCCTTGGGGGAGTCAAAGATTCTCGTCTGCTTATTACTTGAGAAACTGGGGGTAAGTGCTGGCCTAATGAGCCACTTAGGCTTGAAAAAAGATTCTAAAAAAGCTTATTTTTTAGCTATCATTACACTGTAATCAGTAACTCACCATGAGTAAAGCAATCGTACTTGTAACATCTCCGACAAAACAACATGTGAAAGGAGTGTAAGCTTTGCTCTCTAGAAACTGACTGAGCTTCACAGCTAGGAAAGTAAAAAAAAGTTACGTTATCTCATACCACAAAATTTGTGAGTTAAATGTATCAAAAAAGCTTATACCTACAACTTTACACCAAATATCCCAATGTGTCAGCAGGACATATTGACCATGAAATTTGGTGCTTGCTATCTAATTCACTATTGTTTAAATATCCCTGTTACAATGACAAGCCTATAATTTCCATTTTCACAAGAAATTTGATAAAGCAGTGTAAACAGAGGCATTCTTTCAGCACGACACATACTATCAAATGTTCTGGAAATGTTGCAAGTTTCAGAGAACATTCTTCTTAACAACTTTGCATGGGCATTTTATCATTTGTCGACTTTTAGGTAAGAAACTTAAAGAGAAAATCAATGAGTCAATAAAGCTTTCATAACGAGGCAGAGCCAACTTTGCTTTGAGAATCAGTGCTGTCTTCACAATTCGTTTGCCACCAAGTTTTTGTTTGGGAGCATTTGACCTTCTTGACATTTCGAACTTCAATTACATTACATATTGAACTCTTGCACTTGATCTACTCAAAGACAGAATACAACTTCCAAAGTACTCATCGTTTCATTTTTAAATTTGTTATAAAAAGTGCAGAAGCTTCATGTTGGTTTGGGATTTGCATAAAATTTTGAAAAATAGCGATTCAGTTGTTTCGCAAAGCTCACAAACTAGACTTGTTTACTCGATCAGTAGCCAGTATACGTTCTTGGACCTGTTAGCTGTAAAACAACTTTCATTATAGATTTGTTCCTAAAAATAGAATGTACTTACACCGCCTGGTTAGCCCAGTTGGTAAGGCGCCAGTCTGTCGTGCGGGAGGCCTGGGTTAAATTACTTGTGCCGGACCTTCACTCAGGGTCCTAAAATAACTGAGGAGAAGGTGCTGCCTTTGCTCTAAAATCTTCTCGGATATGGACATTAAACCGTAGGTCCTCAGAGTCCAATAATTGGGTTGTAAAACTGACTACCTAAGAGTAGTAACTAGCTAGCTAAATAAATAAACTTATACAATTATCTGGCAGATATATAGCTAACCAGCTTTGCACAACTATGCCTGGCCCATTAATTACTGCTCATTTATTTATAAATTATGTTGGATAGTGATTGACAGTCACCACCCACCTGTCTACATTAGGAGTACATTCTGGGGGAAGCTCTCCTTTTTGGCGTTCTTTTATCTCTAAGTACCTGTGAAGAAAATAACCTTGAATTGAGTTCATTTGTTTACTGTAAAAAAGAAATACTTAAGATTGCCTTGTAACAATTCAAGTTCTCAGTGACAACCAGATAAACAAATCAAGAATTTTACTTGTGTTCCTTACCTCTTCTTTATATCTTCCCCTTTCCACCCCCTGTCTGGAAACAAACTTGCAACAGCTTCAAACAGTTCAATTGCTGGTGCACTGTTACAGATTTTGTCTCCTGAAAACAGTGAAAACTTAAATGAATTAAATTGGTTCCAATAGTAAGCCCCACTGTGTATAAAACAAAAAAGTTTAAAAAAATCAGTAACAAAGACAGGTTATGAGCTCAGTAATCTCAAAGAATTACAACTGTTTAAACAAAAATCTTAAAACATACAGAAGAAGTGTCATTTTATTGCATACACATGCTTCTTTGGGGGAGGGGAAAGGGTTTGGAAAAAGCATTTGTTTTAATTTGTATGTTAATTAAAATGATGAGAAAAGTGCACAACCCATCATCCAAGTGAACAAGTACTGCTGTTAACAATAGGACATAGAGCTGACCTCTTGGGTTCAAAGACTCTGCTTGTGATTCTTCATTTGCTGGCTTCTCGTCTCTTAGACCCTTCTCACCATGAACATTGTCAATTAATTCCACCAGCAGCTCATTGGTAAGTGAGATCTCATCAAACAGTGACACTACAGGGGAAAGGAACACGAGGTTAGGGTCAATCTTTTTTATAAAATCAACTTTAGCCAAGATCTGTGCCGAGGGCTGAATGTTTTAAAACTTCCACAGGGTTAATAAGTTTACCTTTGTTAAACAAAAAGAAAAAGTTTAAATTCTATTTTAAAAAAACTTCTCAAGTAGGGGGATATTTGTACATATGTGTAGTATCTAGGTACCAAGATGTGAGGGAAAACCAATTAAGGACGCTTAAAAATTTACTGTTGAAGACAAGAACTACGTTATATATAATAAAAGACATTAACATGTTTTTAAATGTTGTATTAAAACTGACACTTGCTTAAAAGAGATAGATCGAAGCTTGCGATATAATGCTAGAGCAACTGGGAGAATTTAAAGAACGACATTTATCAGAAGCAGCAAGATGTTTGTAAATATGAGAGGCTTTATCCCTTGTGAGGTGCTCCTTCATGTGTGTTGAAAAGTGTCAGTATGTCTTGCCAACGTAGCAGGCATTACATCCTGCACAAGAAAATTTATAAACTACACACGAGCATAGACCACAAAGGATCGGGTCTTTCAAACTAAGCCAAAAGCCAATTTGAAAAGAGATGAAAGCAATTTTGACAATTATTAAATCCTTACAATAGAATTTGCTCAGGCACTGAACACATTTACTAACTATAGTAGAAAAAAAATAAAAGGATAAAGCTTCTCATATTTACAAACATCTTTCTGCTTCTGATAAATGTTGTTCTTTAAATTCTCCCAGTTGCTTAAGCATTATATCGCAAGCTTCAACTCAAACTGAACTCAAAATCAAAGAAGCTATCTACATTAATTCAATGAAACCCTCTTAAAACTTTCCTCATAATTCACAAGGGCTTCTTTTGTACCATTGTTCATTATCCAGTATATTCTATTACTTAATATAAGTTTGTCATTTTGATTAATCAAATCATTTTTGCACTGAAGAAGGCAAAGGTTTGCAAAAACATGTATGCAAACATAAGTTTGAAGAGTGGTTTATTAAAATCATTACAAAATTCTTGCTATTTAGACCTTTTGGAATAGTAAAAAAGCTTTTCATTACCTTGATCTGATGTATTATGCACCTTCCCATCATAGTTTTTAATTAATTCTTCAATGAATGAGCCCTCTTGATCTAAGACGTCTTCTCCCATATATGGAATGTTATGAAGGAAAGTCTCATCCTCGACCTGCAAGAGCAACATTAACAATTAAGAAAAAAAAATTCTCTTCCAGGCCACTATACTGACTTTTGGACCATAATTGGGTTAAACAGATAAATCTGAAAATCGATTTTTGAATTATATTTAGTAATTGTAATTGAAATTGGTTAATGAGTAATACTCTAGACAGTAATTGTTACCCCAGGTAAAGAAAACGCTGCTAAGCTGTTAAAACTTCATATTAACAAGAGTGTAGTAAACACGGAAATTATTTTGCAATTTCAAAACCTTGAACTAACTTTTGGCCCTTTAATTTCTGCAATATCTTTAATCTCTATTTCTTGAAAGGTTTGTTAGTTTTCCAAGTCAGATATCCATGTTTTCTGTAAAGAGCTAAGTCACATTTTGTTGCCAACTGACTGAATATGAGAAAAGCACCTGAAAACAATGAATTGGCTGCCATGATCACAAGAACACTGAACAATTTATATGAACTAATACTGACTTTTTAAATAGCTAGTTTAATGTGCCTTATTTTCATTTAATTGTAGCAATGGCCAAACAGTTTGGTAGATTTGAACGTTTAGAAACTCGTGTAACCACGGGAACTTCTTACCATAAAATTCTGTTGCAAAGATGACCATGTAAAAAATGTTGGGAGAGCTGAGACTGGCGGCAGCACTCGAAGGACTGTTTGTGCTGTTGGGTGACTGAAGCCACTTGTTACTGTACACTGTAAGAAAAACATGGAAACATAACTCTTTAGAATGTTCTAGAATATTCTTGAACTTGGAATTTTTTTCTGTCCAAACAAAGCCCAATATGCAAGAACAGTAACTTCTTGTGTAATTAAAAGTTTGATCAGTTCAGCTACAGCTTCGGCCACATAATCAATTGTGAGATGTTACGCCATGGCAACCAGATTATCTTGTATCTCCACATCATTTTGTCTGGGGAGCGTTAAACACTGCCCCTGCCTCACACTGCTTTTTAGCCAGGCATAGAAATCTCTGCTTTCACCATCTTCAATCACTTCATCCCAAGCAAGATTGTAGAAATAATCTGTGCCCACATAATGGATCAGTGTGAAACTCATACCTGAGTACGTACAAGGCCAACTACTTTGCTGCTTGCATTTTCTCTGACAAGCAAGTTTGTAGAATGAGAGGTTTAACATACCATGTGACAAGTTCCAGGTTAGGGTTCTGGTCATTTTGCACCAGCTTCAAAAATTTTTGGTGGGATGGTTTGACTTCTGGGCCCAGTTCCTCAAAACCCCTATTAACTTAACCCTGGGTTAACTCTTAACAAAACCGATTGGTTGCCATGGTTATTGACCTAGGGTTAGCACTAATCGGGTTTTGAAGAACTGGGCCCTGAAAGCCCCAGAGTACTGAAGTATATTTTAGTCTGGAACTCCAGACTAACTATCCATTCTTCTGTTTGGCCCTTAACCTTTGCTGGTTGTATCCAAGGAGTCATTCTAATATTTGCGGTTTGATGTATTGGAAAAAAGATTGTCTTATCCAAGGGCAGGAATCTGCATCAGGGATTGGGGGGGGGATATGCTTGTGTTCCCACTTACTATACAGGCTACTCATTTTGACATTTAGCTATATAACCTATCTGACTTTCAACCTTAAATCGGTTGTGCCGCTATGGCAAATATTTGCCAACATTCAAGAGCTGATGTTCGAAAGCACTATCTCAAACCCTGATGAGCTAATTCTTTCTTCAGTTCAGCTCTTGGTACAAAATTCAACAGCCAGTCAAAATCTTCAACAGCTGACCATAACTTATCTTCACATGCACTTAACTTTTAAGCCAAAGAAAAATTTTACAGCTCCCAAGAGCTGATCCCTTCAAGCACACAACGGGAAGAATTCTTCCATTTGCCTGCTTCGAGTGAGAACCTTAATATTGTATTCTAAGTGAGGTACTTAATATACAAAAGTTATAGTTCTCACCTTCACTGCATTGCTAAGCTGCTCCACAGAAGAAGTGGGCAATGTTGGATGAATGGCTTTCTCCATGCTGGGTTCTTGTAGCTGTTTTCTTCGTCTGAGTTGTTCTTTTATAGTTTGCCGATTAGCAGTAAAAGCGACCTGGTTTTCATAAAGTTGTGCAAAAGTTTTTCAGCTCAAAGAATTATCAATGTTGTCACAGGCTTCTTTTCTCAGGAGTTTATAAAGTTTTCATTACGGCATTTGAGTACACTGAGGGTAAGTCTCACATCTAATCTAAGTATACATACCATGGGCAGCAGAACTGGAGGGGCCAGGGGGGGGATTTGGCCTGCCCCCTCCCCCCCAATATTTTCTGGCTAACTTTAACTTCCCAAAAAAAGAAAACACAAACTTAGTTCACTCAGAATCTATAGGGTAGTAACTAGAACTTTTTTGGATTGTTGTATTAGTTAATGAAATTTGAAAAAACTGCTCTCGAAGTGGAGCAAGTTGCACGAACGAATTAACGCACATTATGCACCTACAGTTGGGAATAACAGAAATATAATCACTTTCAGTAGAATAAAGATTTCTAAATTCTACTTTAAATCTAAATATACGAGCAAACGTATCATACTGCCAACATATTGTTTACATCCACCGCAAGCATGTCTCGAAATAACTTTCAATACCTTCGCTTTTTCGCTCTTCTTTCTCCATTTGGCTTGTTGTATCCTGACATATTCCAACCGAACTCTCCTCTTTAAAAGATCAGCTTCAGTATCCATCGTAACAACGCTGATTTTAGCTTTTATTTTCACTTCTCTGAAGTTATCAAGATGGCGGGAAGCGGAAACAATAATTACCATGTGCTCGGACATGTGTGTGTGTTCGTAGCACTTCGTTGAACTTCCGGAACGAACAGCCGAACTGCGAAAAGCCGAAGACACCGGAAATCCGGATGACGGGTTTGCTTATGGTCCGGCCGGCCTGTGCGTGGTACTATAGCCTATACTGTGAGATAGCAAAGATGTCGAAAGATTTTGGTGTGGTGGTTGTGGGTTTTGGTCGCATTGGAAAAGTTCGGGTACGAGACATCCAACAAAAACTCTTTGGTGATAATGTTGTGGTTCGCGCTGTCGTCTCGAGGTAAAATTACCTTCGATTATTTTTCATTTGAAGCTTAGCACGAGTTATTCAAGCGTAAACCGAGTGCGAGAGATTATGTAGCTGTTAAAAGACTCCGTAATGGTAAAAACGTTTTTTGTGAACGTTGCTCTCTGTTCGTCTGTTTTTCAATATACATCTTGAACCTTATGGTAGATAATCTCCGAAAACTTGCTGAAATTCGTTCTCTATCAATACTTCGCCTTATATTATGCAATGCCCCGCTGTTTAGACTTGTACCAGTCCTTTTGTGGAAAACTTTAAACATGCGTTTTACTACAAAATTTCAAGCGCTGCGTTCAAGACGGTTCGGGGCTTGAAAAACGTTGCTACGTCATTTTGTAACTTGCTGAAATTCGTTCTCTATCAATACTTCGCCTTATATTATGCAATGCCCCGCTGTTTAGACTTGTACCAGTC
>JAOBAT010109634.1:0-37895 GCA_026413305.1 Hydrozoanthus tunicans
TGGGCACTCCCTATCTTCCCCCCCCCCCCCCTCCCCATGCTACCTCCCTCTTTTTGTTCACCATACCTGTCCAGTTTTGTATGAGATTTGTAAGGAGAAAATAGCTTTTGCTAAATAGTTGGGGTAGCCTGCATCATAGAGTATTTAAACCTCAGGTATAGTCAGTCTGCTTGTTAGTGTAGTATTTCATTGCATTGCTTACAAATGATCTATTTTCTCAGCAGTTCTAATAAGCTAAAACAAATGGGTCAAAATCTCATTTCATTTTTGCAAAGGCTTTTGTTCATGATTTTTTTTATTCTTCTAATCAAAAAAAATAATATTCAACATTAAATAGAGCTATAGCATTGACTCACAACATAATATACAAACTGAAGAAAATCTCTCCTGAAATGGTGCAGGCAAGTGATGCATGTTGCTGGACCAACCACAAAGTGTGTATGAAACCATTAATTTTATAAAATGAGCCAATGAAAAATAACTCAAACGGCTTATTGTGCACTAACTCTCAGACTGACTATACTGGAAGTTTAGATAGTCTGTGACACAGGCTTAGTTTGGGTTGAAAGTGTTGAAGACAAAATGTGAACTAAATTGTTACCATGATAACATGTTGCAGTATCTGAGGCATTCTTCAAGGTTGACAAAGAGGACATTGTAAACGAAGATCCATCACAGTCATCAACAGCTGTTTCTGCTCCTCTTCCACCAATAGCAAATGCTCCACAGGCAATACCAAGTCAACCCTTAGACGTAGTGTTTATTGAAAGAATGGGTAAGAGGCCTTGTTGTTATCAACAATGGCACTGTGGCTAGGTGTTCGACTCGTAATCCTAGGGTCCCAAGTTCAAGCCCGAGTCAGACCACTGTGTTGAGTCCTTGAACAAGACACTTTGTCTGGTTTTGTTCCAGTTGACTCAGCTGTACGAATGATTACCAGTTTTGCTTGGGGCTAACCTGCAATAGATAGTGTCCTGCCCAAGGGGAATCAAAGACTAGGTATCATCTGCTAATACTAGGAGATAAACATCGGCCAGCTTTAAAAGGGAATGACATTAAATTTGGCTTTATTGATCATTTGTAAGCATAACAACTAGTTAGATTGTATGTTGAGATCATGGACCGTGTTAGTGTAGTCAGAAAAGGACTATTTGTCAATGTTAGCAACTGACATTTTGACAACCTCTGTAGAAGTCATCTTTGGAGACAAGTTAAGCATAGTGGGTCATTTAAGAAGGGTTTGTTCTAGATAGTCAAACCAAAGGATAAAAAAATAGTAACTGTTAATCTTGTTTTGAAAACTCACTGATAGTAATTTCACCAATTTCAGGGTGGTTTTTATTTGTTGTACATAATTACTTTTATGTAAATTTTTGTTCAAGATGGAAATGGCTTCAGAAGTGAGCGCAAATCACGGCTGGCACAAGTGGAGGCAGAAATCAGGGAGACTTCTCCTCCTGAATATGCAAAGCAAGCAACAACAGCAGAGTTTGCACTGGTGTGTGCTTTGCCCTTGGGGGAGGGGGGCTGGGGGGTACTCTCTCAAATTTTGATATTATAGGGATGCTCATGCAGCATATTTTTGGGGGTCCAAATCAGAAATTCAGTAGATTTTAGGGGTTTTATAGGAAAAATCTAGATTATTTTAGAGAAATTTCTCTAATTTTGGAAAAGTATACAGTATAATAGTGTTTTGAAAAAAAAATAACAACTATATCTGATACAAACTTAATCTTTTTTGCCATGGAAACAGTATAGGTTGTGCATAGATTGCATGCTTCAATAGTGTTTAGAGTTTTCTCTATAACAATACATACTCTAAAGTTTACAGATTTTTTAGTCTTCCCCTTCAATTTTTGTTTAGAGAAGTTTAGTTAATGGTATAAGAATAACAATTGTGCATTCTTCATGCAAATCATTTCTGATCAGTTTGTGGTGTTTACTTAAATGCATAATTATTTTGCTTTCCCCACTTTTGACTGTTTGTTGATGTACACACCATATTGGAATGTTCCCTCTTTGGAGTCCCCAATAATCATACATATATGGTTGTTATTTTTGAGAGAAAAAAACAATCTATACAGCTTGTGTGATTTTTAAAAGGCCTATAACACTAGCAATTATTATTTTTGTTACCAGTAAAAGTGTTTGGAAACTAAGAACGTTTAAGAAAATAATTTTTAAAATCGGCCATATTCTCAATTATATATACACATTTGAAGTTCAAGTTTTGTTTTAAGGGTACTGGGTTATGATGTCATTCCTGGACATTTCTGGATCGAAACACCAGCAAGATGGACATGAATGAACATTGATGTTTGATTTAGAAGTAGATTCCAACCCCTCGTTCAGTTCTTAGTTCTTATGATCCTTTGTGTGTAGAAAATATCTCATTTGCCCAGTACTATAAGTCTGAAACGATGTCACAATTCAGTCCCCCGAAAACCTGGTCGTGAACCAAGATGTCTGAAAATTTTGCTAGTTTGAGCCACTAGAAAAAAAAAACAATTTGACCAAATTTCCAAAATTTTTTTGCAGAAGTACTTTAAATGAAGTACTTTATGTTTCAGTGAAATGATTTGATCCCAAATAAGTTGTAAGTGTTATATGCACTTTAATTTTGACATTTTCCACTTTGTTGTGCCAGTCTGCCAATTTAATATTGATAATCCCTAACAAATTTTAATTTAAAAATGACTTTGTAAGGACACCTTTCAAATAGTACTGGACATTTTTTTGGACATTTCCACACTGGCACTGATGTATAATTTTATTATATTTATTGAATTTTTAAGAATTTTCCACTCTATACTATTGTTTTGTCCTATACTACTGTCAAATTTTGAAAATTTATCTGTCCTGTACTCTTATTCCACTCTGTAAGTACTCTATTGTTTTGCCCCATACTATTGTTAAATTTGGAAGATTTTTCCTCCATGTACCATTTTTCCACTCTGTACTATTAATGATGCAAAAACAATGTAAAAATCTGGGATAAGACACAACGTTTTGACAGTCCTGCTGTCATTATCAAGTGAAAATGAATAATCAATGTTTGTAAATATATTACTGTTTACATTTTAATAATTTATAATGCTTTTTTGTACATTCCTTAGTGAGTATCTTCTATTGTTTACATTATATATATATTTACAAATATTCATTATTCATTTTCACTTGATAATGACAGCAGGACTGTCGAAATGTCATGTCTTATCCCAGACTCTTATCATTAAATGTTGTAACAACGTAAGCTTGATTTTTGTCATTTGCTCATGAGTTGTCCTGAAGTTTGTACCATATCCTTGTTTTGAACAAATATTTTGTCTTTCTTTCAGAGTGTCCACAAAGCATTTAGATCTTTTTCTCTTTTTTGCCATGGCTTGTTGGCTGGTAGGTTTTTGCTGGTTCAGTCAAATGTGATTTTTAATATTTTAAGATTTATGATTGAAGGTCTCTTACATTGTATAAGCCAGTTCGTCATATTTTCAGAAACATGTGCACAAGTCAGGATAAAATGTAAAACTCATGAAACTTGCACAAAGGAACCCAATGATGCAGGATGGGTATCAATTATTATTATTCCTTTCTTAAGTTTGATGAATATTTCATTTTATCCCGAGGCACTTGCTTATTGTCAAAGTTTTATTGTGAATGCATGCTATTTTAAAGTACATTACTGAAAACCCATAAAGTGTTGCAGTTTCTTTTATAGCGCTTGAGTATAAACTATCAGGAGTTTGTGTTTCTGTGTCATAATGATTCTAATTTAACATTCTTAATTCATTGTTTATACATTATTAATTTTTGTTACAATTTTCTTTGCTTTACTGGTTTTTGCAGAGAATTTATGGTTCTTGTTTAATTGCCTCAGTGCTTTTTACATAAGAATGAATATTTCAATTTATTAAATTTTCAATCTCTGTTGCATTTCTAGCATTCAGGGGCCGGTTGTTCGAAAGCCGATTAACTTTAACCCAGGATTAACTCTTAACAAAACTTATTGATTGTCATGGTGATTAACCCTGGATTAGGCTAATCGTCTCAGCCCTGATCAGTTCACCAAATCTCAGTTATCAGCTCATTTTTTTACCAAATTATCCCTATGTGCAAACTGACTGTGTTGTGTCACGAAGTTGAAATTTTGTTCTGAGTAAATATTAGTTGTCGTTTTTAAGTTTTAAAGGTTTGGAAAACTCAAAATGGTGCTATGTGCCTCTTTGGCTATTTACCATCTTGTTTCCAATGTGTGCTCTTGCAAAAGTTGTTAAATGTTACTTTTAGGCTGACAAATATTTCAGTGCATTATTGTATATTTTTTACTTTGTAGGTCTTGCTCTTGCCCAGTGCATCTTCGTATACTCACTAAGCAACCATTCTAGTGGAGACACAGTGTTCTTAACGTATTACCATAAACTGGCCCAGCCAGTGCAGTCCTTGTACTACATGCTCTTTGCAATATGTACCGTGTCAGTGTTTGACAGGTAACCACATAAATTATATTTTCAACATGTTACCCAAACTGCCCCTGCATCTATAGCTGTTTTTGCAAGAACAGTTGCATTAATTTTGTTTCCAGATTTGTTTGCCCAAGAAGCAAATATTAAGTTTCTTTTGCTCATCACATGTAATTTATCATTTTATAAGAAAGTTAATCAGCTGCAAAGGTTTTAGACAATCTAATTGAATCTTGTAACAGCCAACTGCCGTACAATTTCTAAAAATCTAGTAGCCAACAATCACTTCTTTTTTAGCCGTGGTCCTCTATAGGTGTCAAGTTCATGTCCTGCATTAGACAAACTGAGAAAATAATCAAATGATGACTAGCAAAATTACTGGAAAATAAATTCATGCAATTGTTGTCAATATTTAAATGAATTCCATATTTTTTTTTGGTAAAGGAAATGTGCCTAAACATATATGAATTATCTCCTTATTTTACAATTTACTTACTATTAATAGCATAACACTTTAAAACTATCCAGAAACACGTAGAACACTCGTATTTTGTGTTTTCTTTGGTTATTATATCAAGAATTTGAACTTGGGAAAGATACTCTCATTAAGATTAATCTAAAATGGGTTGTTGAGGACCGCAGCACTTACTGCAAGCCTACTTCAAGCAATGTTTAGACCTGTGATCTTGTTTTCTTAAATAGGCATTGTTTCCTTTCAAGACACGGACACTTATTTAAGAGAACAAGATCACAGTCTAAACTTAATCAGAAGAAGACTAGCAGTAAGCAATCAAAGCGTTGTGGTTCTAGGAGACAATTGAATAACTTCCCTTTCAGCCCTAAGGCATTTGTCAACATCTAAGTTCTCCTTACAGTAAACAAAAGAAAACAAGCTGGTTAGTGCTGGGAATATGAAATTTGATCATCCACCAAAAAACTCTTGAGATGAATTAAGAAACTCTCCCAAACTTCTCATAGGAATACCATGGACTTAATTTGGGAGAAATTACAAACTCATCTTTGGGCACTCTTAGGGGTTAAAGGGTTTAGTCAGGCTCTCAAAATGACCTGGAGGAGTTAAAGCTTCAGTATAAGCGACTGGATTCCAAATGAGCAAGACCTACTGTTGGTTGGTTCAGAATTATGCTTGATGTTTTCATGTTCTTTCTTGCGCACGGTGAAATTCCTTTTAGTTTCGCCAATATATGTTACGCCGCATGTGCATTTAGCGCGGTAAACAACATTCGACTTGTCAGCCCGACACCTCGCCACAAACTCTAAACACTGTCATAATTGGCGTAATATCTTCAATGAACCCAGCGCCTTTAGAAGGAAAATAATTGAGGGTCTGTTCATCGCACGAGACAAACCAACCCTAAACCGACAAGTACATTCTTTCACCGCAAAACTTTTCCCCTCGGGAATTACGTAGTAAGCTTAACTAGCAAGCATATGCAAACAGGCATTACACTTCAGGCATTACTGATGATGACCACTGTGTCGAAAACGTTTTCGAAAAAACCTTTTAAAAACATTTTAGCCTTTCATTTTTTTAAACATTTTATAAGCAAAGCAATTATGACAGTGCTATAATTTGTATTCGATTTCACAAACTAAAACTAACTTCTTCAACAGAACCATAATATTTCTTGTTTAACATGTGGAAGCTAAGACTCTTGGGAAAAGATTAATTTTCTTCTTTGCTAGTTGGAAGTGGTTTTGCAACTTTTAGAGGCGTCTAAATGAGTGAAAAAGGCGGCTCATTCAGCCACCAGCCGGTCAGTTTTGAGAATGTTGCTAAGTATCTTCAACCTCGATGAATAACCTCTTTCAATTTATCTTGCGGGTTTTTGGGATTTTTTAAAAAAAACCGCAAAGGTGGCTTTGTACATACCATCACCGATATTATGGCTGGGATGGTGAAATGTTTAAAGGAAATAAAAGAACTCTAAACACTTACCTAAAAAAATTAGTTCATGTTGTTTTAACTTTCAGGTATGACATGGCCAACCCTAGGTCAGGTTTCTTCCAAGGCCTTTTGACCAGACCATCTCGCATCCTTGCTATAAGCGGTGAGTTATTTTAACTACTAACAACTTCAGCTTAATAGTTTTTATATTTCACTGTCTGTAGTTTTAGAGTGCCGAAGAGCAAAAACTTTGTAAACTGCCATTTTCAAAATGAGGGCTCTACAACTAAAGTAAAGTTTTTTGTTCGATTTTATCAAGCTATTTTATTCTAGCTAGATAGAAATACCTATTTATTTTTTAGCTAGATAGAAATACCTATTTCTTTTCTATTGGGTTCTTTACTGGTTAATTTATTCATTTCGTGGATTGGCTTCTCTTCTGCGAGTACATTGAGATGCTTTAAACAACCTGCTATCAGGACTTATTTGAGGTGTGAAAAGTTTCTATCCTTTTGCCTTGTAGCATGGTAGCCCCAGCGTAGTTTACTGTTAAGTTTTGACATGGGGCTGCATGACAACAGGCAATAACACTTGCAGTCAGCCATTTGATGGTTTAACGGTCCTTATCCGATAAGATGCGAAGGTCTAACCGTTTGCAGTTGTTAGAGCAAAGGCAGCACCTTCTCCTCAGTTGTTTTAAGACCCTGAGTGAAGGTCCGGCACCGGGATTCGGACCCGGCCTCCCGCACGACAGACTGGCACCTTACCAACTTGGCTATCCAGAGATTCAGTTAGATCAATTTTGATTTTTGACCTTTACAGCCTACCTGTTTGCATTGGTGTTCTCTATCAGCGTGGCCAACATCGATGATCGGATCAGTCTTTACAACGCACAGAAAGAAAAATTATGGTATGAACTAGATACTGTAGCCGTAGTTAGGAGCATATTTGAATTAATTACATAAAAATTATAGTGCATATGGGATACTTATTTTCCTATGTGCAGAAGTTAATAAATGAAAACATTGCGAAGGAGGACACAAAAGGGTAAATTGTATGCCACTCAAAACTTGTTAGCTTAGTTAGTAGTTCCACTTGTTAAAAAGAGAGTGCGCCTCAAGGTGGAATGTTCAGAAAAAATTCTGAGTCACTGAAAGGAATCGAACCCGCAACCCTCTGATAACAGGAAGCACTTTTATTCCACCTTTAACACCAAGTTGCACGGTTTCAAGTGGAGTTCCAAATTTAAGTGTTGTAGATAATCCTTACATGTTCCTCCTCTGAGAACTTCCCCAATAGAGGAAATGGACTGTAACGTAGGAAAGAACATATCTCTGATCCCAAAGTAATTCAAATCCACGACTTTTAATAAAAAATTAACCGATTCTCCAACACCTAAAATGTATGGTAAACTAAGAGTTATCCAATCGAAATTTAGACAACTACAGTAACAACAGCTTCGAGTTGCTTGCACGATGGCCGAAATCGAACGTTTTTTCAGAGTCGGGTTTGTTGTTCTAAAGCCAAGTTAAAATTTATGTAAGTTTTCGATGTTCGCCTAGCTTCTTGAAATTGGTATTCTAGTCATCAAATGTATTTCGCGCGAGGTGCTCTTAGCGACCTAAAGAAGACGGTCTTTGTTGGCTCCTTTGTATGGGCACACCGCTGAGTATTGTACAGTACTGCAGGCTGAGCCAAATGCGAAACGAAAAACAGCTTCGAATTTTTGACATCATGTACCCTGGGTACTAGAGGTCCGAGAGGATTGGACCTCTCTCCCCCCAACCCCTCTCAGACTTCTGGTATACCAAGGGTAGACGATGTGGCGCGTAGAGGAACTGAATCTTATAATGAAGCAATACACTGACTTTTGAAATAGCTTTTTCTCGCTGGAGTCTGTAGACGATGTGCCTACCGGCCATCGTTATTAAGGGCTACCTCTAGTAGACCTCGATGCTCAATTGATGAAGCATTTGATATAGTAGATCTCTACCAAAATGAAATTCGAAGAACTAATTTGAAAACTTTCTAACTGTTCCTAACATTATTTCATATTACGTGTTTTGATGTTTGGAAGATTTTTTGACTGCAGGAAAGAATCGGAAACGGCCTCGCTTCTGGAGACGTGGCGAATCATAAACCTGATGCGTGTGCTTGGAGCTGTTCTGGGCTGGGTGCTGATCTCGCTGCAACCCTCAAAGGACTACACTGCTCGTGAGTTATGAAACGCTCAAATAAATGTATATCATGCAGTGGACTTTCCAAAGGACTCCAGGCTTTCAAGTGATCCTACTTTTTTTTACCCTTCTCCTAGTTTTCCTACTTTTGTCTTGAAATTCCTACTATTTCCAACTTTTTCCTACTTTTTGTATACCACAATTTCAACAAGTTGTGCAAAGTTATATCATGCAGAAATAGGGAGTAAGCATTGCAGGTGTTCAGGGTTAAAGCCTGGACCACATGTCGCAAGGAAGATTTCTTGATGAACAAATGTTCATTTGGCATGTCCAGTCCAGGTGGCTCACACTCATACCAGCTGTGAAACGAGTCACAGGCAGACTAGAAGCAGTTCAGATCATCAGTACTTCTTCAAAGATCTGTACCAAAGGCTGCGTTCTTAGTCCTTCTTCTAAGCCCTCAGTTGTCCTACTTTTGTCCTACTTTTCCCCTCGAAATCCTTCTTTTGTCCTACTTTCAAAAGAATTTTGGTCCTACTTTTCTCCTACTTTTTCACCTGGGTGTGCTTGAAAGCCTGGGACTCTCTCTTTCCGTCTTCCTTTACTTCGCTTAGTATGGTTATTTCGTATTCCACTACGTAGAGGAACTGACTTATAACGAAACAATACACTGACTTTTAAATAACACTATTTCTCACTGGATTCTGTAAATATTTATTTCACTTCGAGAGTAAGGCTGTACATGTGCGTCGACAGCCTTTTTGCGTCAACGCTATCCTTTAGCTCGAAAAGGTCTATTACTTGTCTCATGACATGTATCCTAATGATTTGCGTGAAGTTTTGATCGTATACTGATTTTCCTTTATCCTCCTCTATTGTTTTAGAAAATCTATATGCAGATGTTGACCCGGTTGGCGGGCAGGAGGGAACGCGAAGTCGGCCATCAGCCGAGTCAAGACAGCCGCATTTAGCATGAACAGTCATCAGTGAAGTTTACCTTGAAATGTTTGACTGTACATAGTGTTCTTGAATTTGTCAACACTAGGCCGATTCGAGCCAACCAAGTTATAGCAAGGAAGCTGATTTTCACATTAAGCTAGCCAGGGTAGCAAGCGCAAAGGGGAAGGGAGGGAAGGGACTTCATCTTCTTTTTTTAATTTTCGTTTCCAATAATTCTCTCTCCCCTCCCCTGCTCCTTGGCTACAAAAGCTACCTTGAAGCAATTTTTTAGGTTTAAACGTGCTGCTCTTTATTTGGACAATCGACTGGAGGGAGAGAGCGGCAGTTAACAAGAACAAATGCAATAATACAATAAGGATAAGACAGTCTTGAAGTGTAGCTAGAAAGCTTGAGCAAGACATTTCAGAGCAATGTGGCACAGTCTGTTGACGAAAACTAATGTAAGAGTTTTGATTTTGTAATGTCGATAGAGTCGTACCCCCAAACAACATACAGACAGTGAAGTTTTTCTCAATATGAAACAAGAAACCCTCCGCGTCAAGTGGTTTTTAGAGACCTTCATATTCGACAACGAGTACGAGAACGGTTTTCCCATATCTTATGCTGCGCGTGCTGGAAATTGCAAAGAAATCACGCCATCTCGTTGTGTTGCCCAAACTCGTCGTCGTCTTGTTCAAAACAAGACTTGCGAGAAATTCAGCGCGTGGACTACGAGATTCTGGCAACACAACGAGATGGCGTGATTTATTCGCATGCGCAGTATTATGAATGGGAAAACTCGTACTTGTATTTCGTCGAATCTAAAGGTTTTTATTGTACCCTTTACCCGGAATAGTTGGAGTAGGCCCAAACAGTGTATGGTGGGTATAAAAAAAGTTTTATTTCAAAATCTTAGATTGCTTGTTACAGTTGTAAATAAGATAAACTGATGTGTTTTATGCAAATAAAGATTCCGATTGGAGATACGAAACTGTTCAGTTTTGTGTTTTAGCAACAAAATGCATTTTCCGTGCCGTGTAGTTTTTTGTTGCACGATGGGGGGGTTGGGGGAATGTTGGGAGAATTGATAAAAAACTTGAAAGTCACGAGCCGTCCGCGGCGAGTACTTCTTACTTTTTGTCAGGGATTTGGTTGAGCTAGCTCTGACTTGTCGACCGAAGCAAATCGCGTTTTTTTGTTTTTTTTAATACCCAATAGGCTCGTTTTTATTTGTTATCAGAATTGAAATATAATTTTGTATGATGTCACTGGCTAACATGTTTTCTGCGATAAAAAAAACTGGTTCTTTTCAAGCAATAAAAATGGTGGCAGATTTTGATTCAGTGTTGTGCGAGACTTTCAAAAGCGTGCAATGCATGTGCTCTCGCAGAGCACGGCTTTTTGCGCTCTCTTGGGGTTATTTTATAACGATTTTTAGTAGTTGTTATCCATATGACATGGCAAAATACTTTCTTGAGGGTATCTTAACTATAACAGTGACCAAGGCAAAGATGCTTAGCCTATGGGTTTTTATCACGTCGAAATTTCAGTTCGTGTCCGTATAAAGGTGTTATAATGAGCTGTGTAATGTTTCAGATTACAATTTCGAAATGATAATCGCATCGAAATATGAACTGTTTTAGAACGTAATTATTTGATGAATACACCATTTTCCGACAGCGTCCGTTCTTTTTCTATAACTTAACTTCGAATTTATATCGGCTGGGGTAAAATCAGAAATCACTTCCAATTATTGGGGACTTTGAAGTATCAGAGGTTAAAATAAATGACTAAAAAAGTGGGGCCAAACCAATTGAAATGCGAATCAGCGCCAACTTCGAATTATCTGAGTTCGAATTATCGGGGTCCAGCTGTAGATGATAATGAAGGGTTTTTATATGTGCCAAGTGCTTGTCACTCTGTTTACTGTTTGGAAACAGGCAATAAACTCATTATTTTTACTTCATATATTCCTTTTATGTTTAATCAGTGCGCGTCGAGTCCTAATAAACATGGAGCGTCCAAAAACACGGGCGGCCTGTGTCTGTGGCGTACGCTGGGAGACTGGAGACTGGAATATTTTCAATCAGCTTGCAATGCAGCTCGGGTAAAGCGGATATGAGTTAAGAAACCCGAGGGAGTGTAGAGAGAAAGTTTGTTGTCTCTTCCGTGGTGAAAAAGTGACTACTTTCCTCTGCTTGTTCTTGTCTAGATCACAGCAATTTAAACATGTCAAAGTCTAGTCAGTCTACGAAGTTTAGGAAAGTCGACATCGATGAGTTAGATGAAAATAATTTTCAAGATGAACAAGTCGAAGAGGTTGGACCCAGTGGACCGGATGAGGGAGAGGTTAACAACTTTCTCATGCAGTATCCTTCCTTACATGGTAATAATCGTCAGAGCATTATTCTTTGCAATTTCAACGAGAGTTTTTAGTTTTAGTATCCACAGGTTTATTGTTCTTTGAAAAGGTGGCTTTTGTTAACTTGCATACAACGTTTTTTCGTAGATTTGCGTGCACTCAAGACTTATAGCCATGTTTGTTTGGGCAACTTTCCTATATTGAGGCTCAGTGTTTGGGGGAATAACTGGAGCTATTTGCCTCTTTCACTTTGTGTAATTGTGCTGAAGGGGTTTTTGCTGAACTTTTTTTGTACTCTTGCAGTATGATACAGCATCGTAATTTTATCTGAGAATTTTCTCTTGCGTGTGCAAAGATACTTCAATTGAAAACAAAATTGAAAATGCCTTGTACCTTCACAAGACTTGATATAGCTCATATAGCTCATCAAATTCATGTGTGAAAATTTTCTTCTTTTTATCACCCATGTCTATTGAATTTTTTATTACGAATTCTAAGGTATTTATAAGGTTAGGACATTAACTACATAAACTGTCTGTAAACGAAGAAAGTTTGTATGAAAGTGCTGTTGACTCAAACTCAATGGAATAGATTTATGTAATGGTGTACTTTCTGAGGTGGTTAAAAATGTTTCCAAACAACTAAAATTGTCTAGTATTATCTACCCTTTAAGAATATTTTAAAGCTTCCAAATATTCATATATTTTTATCCCTGACACCTTAGAAATAGCAAATGGCCAATCAATTTGTAACATGTGGCCTCTTAAATTAAACAGTGAACATGTTAATTTGTAGATTTAATAAACAAGGGTAGCACAGTCGCTTAGCAGTTAGGGGGTTTGACTCTCAACCCTAAAGTTGTGAAGTCAAGCCTGTGTCAGACCACTGTGTTGTGTCTTTGAACAAGATACTTTACACTTCTTGTTCCAGTTGACTCAGCTGTATAAATGAGTACCATCCTAAATAGATGCACATGGTCTTGTAACTAAAAGAGATTTTTGAGTCCCACTGAAAATTGTAAGGGCAAGGGAGAACTCATCAATGGTAGCATACTATCGCAGAGTCCCTAATATTCATACATATATGGTTAATAATTAATGCAACTCTGTGCAGTTTATTATCCAGGACTGGATTGATGAGTTCTCCCTTGCCCCTACAATTTTCAGTTCTTAAGGAGATTCCTCTAGAGCTATATACATACTGTTATTAAATTTGAAAGAATTTTCCATCCTATACCCAAGGATTTCAAAAAGTTTTAAAGTAGGCGGCAAGCCTTATTAAAACAGGCAGCTGTACCCCTAGGGAGGTCAGCAAGAAACTCAAGAAACTTTAAAAAATTAAAGTTTATTGTTATAGAAAGTAGGCAGCGGTAATATTCTTAGGTTGCTGGCTTCTATTGAAACCCCTGTGTACCATTATTCAGCTCTGTAGTATTATTCAGAACTCTAGAAAAGCTACTTTGTTTGTTTATATAACCTTAACTCTGGGAAAGGAAAAAGAATGTTGATGCACTAAAGGCTGTTCTGCAAAATCCTCCTCTATTATCCAAGAACCAAGCAGTGAAGGTGAGAGACTCATATATTTGACCTTCAGGTGATAAATGTTATCTTAAGTTTGTACTGAGTTTGTTAAGTTGCAGGCACTTGAACATTCTAGTTCTATTAGGCAATTCTTACACAAGTATTCAAGAAGCAAGCAATCTGCCATTTGATGAAAAGTTTTCAGCAATTTTAAAGTTTGTAGATATTTTACAAACTTTGGAATTAGGCCTGTTTAACAAAATGTTTGTACTGTACTTTTTGGGTACTAATTTTTTTGCTGCAGCTGAAAGCCAAGTGAACCAAAAATATTTTAAAACAAATTTAGACCTTATTTTCAGTTAAAAGAAAGCTTGAAGGTCAACTTCAAAGTCGATGATCCAACATCAGAAATGCAAAATTACATCTATATTCATTAAAAAGAAAGTAATAGAAATAAATAGATATACTTGATCTATTATCTTCATTAGAAGAGGGGGTATATGTCTTGAAATCCAGAAGAGAGGGGGTATAGGTCTTGAAATCCATGAGGGAGGGGTATACTATAGGTCTTGAAATCCAGGAGGGAGGGGTATACTATAGGTCTTGAAATCCAAGGGGGAGGGGTATTGGTCTTAAAATCCACGAGGGAGGGGGTATTGGTCTTAAAATCCAAGAGGGAGGGGGTTTGGGTCTTGCAATCCACAAGGGGGGGGGTATAGGTCTTAAAATCCACAAGAGAGGGGGTATAGGTCTTGAAATCCATGAGGGAGGAGGTATAGGTCTTGAAATCCATAAAGGAGGAGGTATAGGTCTTGAAATCTATGAGGGAGGAGGTATAGGTCTTGAAATTCAGGAAGGAGGGGGTTTGGGTCTTGAAATCAAAGAAGTTTGGTCTTGAAAATCCCGGAGGAAGGGGGTATAGGTCTTGAAATCCTGAAGGGAGGGGGTATAGGTCTTGAAATCCTGAAGGGAGGGGGTATAGGTCTTGAAATCCTGAAGGGAGGGGGTATAGGTATTGAAATCCCGGAAGGAAGGGGTATAGGTCTTGAAATCATGAAGGGAGGGGGTATAGGTCTTGAAATCCCGGAAGGAGGGGGTATAGGTCTTGAAATCCCGGAGGGAGGGGGTATAGGTCTTGAAACCCTGGAGGGAGGGGGTATAGGTCTTGAAATCCCGGAGGGAGGGAGTATAGGTCTTGAAATCCCGGAGGGAGGGGGTATAGGTCTTGAAATCCCGGGGGAGGGGGTATAGGTCTTGAAATCCCGGAGGGAGGGAGTATAGGTCTTGAAATCCAAGAGGGAGAGGGTATAGGTCTTGAAATCCACAAAGGAGGGGGTATAGGTCTTTCAATCCAGGAGGGGGGGGGAGTTGGGGCATTTGAAATCTAGGAGGGAGGGACTCAGCTAAAAAAGTGCATAATCTGTCATTCGGATGTGGGGTCTTATGAATAACTTGTTTGTGTTTGGTTTGTTCAAGGACAAGTCCTTCAACCTTGTTATGCGTGTATTGACATCATTCAGTTCCAAAGATATTGAACAAGGAGTCAAGTCCCTCGGCAAAACTGAGATTGATATTTTGATGAAGTACATCTATCGTGGTTTTTCTGAGCCAACAGACAATAGAAGCGCTGTTCTTCTTTCCTGGCATGAGAAGGTTGCTAGTTTAGGCTAAAATAGTATTAAATATTTAGTATGTAGCTAAGTGCAGCAATGAAGAAATAAAGAAAAAACTATAATTTAATATAAAGACACTGTATTGAGAAATGTAAACTTATCATAAACAGTTAGACAACAAGTTATCACAAGCAAAACAAACCAAAAAGGTGACACAGTCGGCTTTAAGTATATGGTTTAGTAATGAGTTAAACTTTTCAACTTTTACTTAGACCATCATCTGATGCAAAGAATAGTAATGTACATACTAATAATAATGTAATTTTTTAACATGATTCCTGGTTTCTCAAATGTTCTGATATTGCATATAAAAACTATGAGATCAAATGCATGTTAAGGGCCTAGTGCAAAAACAACATAAGAGACTTTGTATGAAACACAAAATTCTCCAAATAGTTGTCAAGAGATAACAGGGATAATGTAGGGAGAAATTAGAACTTCATCAAAAGTCACTTATGTTGTTTCTGCACTAGACCCTCATTTGTAAATACTAATTCAAAGTATTCTTTATTTCAGGTGCTAGCCAATGGAGGACTGGGCACTGTTATTCGTGTACTCACAGACCGAAAAACAGTGTGATGTCACAAATAAATTTCTCCTGCAAAGCATCATCAACTTGTGAATACCATTTTACCACATCTCAGGATCAGCAAAATCACTAAAAATTTTAAAGTTTAAAACCTAACATAGTCGTTCAGCAGGTTTTGTGCAAGTAATTACAATAATGAGAACAGTATTTTTGATTTTTTGAATTTTCATTGCATGCAATGAACTTGTGTTGAAACATGCTAGCTTATATGAAGTAGTTAAAACTTTTGTATACAGTATTCCGATTGTTTGTTACAAAGAATGTTTACAATTGAATCTAGTTGCAGTTGAAGTGTTTGTACAACCTTACAAGATCTAGAACTTTAATACTTCTTTAAAAGTGCATATAAAAAAATGGAAAAACTTTGCTACTTCATTGCATAGACCTTGGTAATTGAGGATAGCAGTGAAAATTCCTCATTTAGCAAAGTCTATCCACTCAAAGTAACAAAAAATTTCCCTTTAGATGCACTTAAAGACTTTTATTTCATTCTCATATCATTCTCCCTCCATTTTGTTCTCTACTTCCTTGCTTTCAATCGCCAACCTCATCTTGCCAGTGTTTTGAAGGGGTGGGGGGTTGGTCAATATCTCGATAGTGATGAGACTTGTAAGTACATAAATGTGTGATCATCTTCAGAGAGATCAACTCTAACATGCTGTAATGAACCAAAAGCAAGTGTAAAAGAAACTGAGAAAGAAAAAAATCCAATCTTTCCCGAGCAGGAATTGAACCTATGACATCCGGATCATATGGCAGGTGCTCTAACCACTGAGCTATCGAGGCAACTACAGTAGTAGAGATATCTCAGTTGCTCAGTGGTTAGAGCATTTGCTTTGTGATCAGGCTGTCATGGATTCGTTTCCTGCTCTGGGCAGTTTGGTTTTTATTTTCTTTCACGGTTTCTCTTACACTTCCTTTGGTTCGTTACAGCATGCCAGAGTTTGACTTCTCAGAAGGCAATCACCTTGATTGAAACATGCAGATATTTCCATAAATGTTTAAAGTACTTACAACATTCTTGGATTGGGCGGAAACAAGTCAGTTTCATCATTGTTCAGTTGCTTGTAGTGTGGAGGACTGTTGTCTCTGAGGGGGTGGGGATGGGTTTGTTTCTTCACAGTCCTGTCACTTGTAGCTTTAGGGTCTGAAGTACTAAGGTTTTGGAGGGGGTTGGTACAGATCGGTTTCTTTGTGGTTGCATCACTTCTACTATAACTTCAGTACCTGAATTACCAAGGTCTTGGAGGCGATGGGTGTTGGTCAGATCCTTGTCATTTTGCTTAAATCATAAGTGTGGTGCCACTTGGTCACAGAAAGAGTTTTTTAACCATAATTTGCCACTATAAACCAAATATCCAGACAAAGGTTTGACTCCCAACTTTGGAATCCATTTGGCAAGGCAACCCCAGTGTAAAATTCTGCGAGTCTGTCACAAGTAGTTTAGTTTCCTATTTAGGTAGTAAGTTGACTCTGAAGTTACGTGTTTAATCTCTCAGACTGATTTAGATTATCCAATGTATCTTTCAAGAGCCCCATTGAGGTTTTTGTTTGGTAGCTTGTTAAGAGCCATGCAGGGGGGGGGGATGGGGGGTTGTGGTTGGTTACTACCATGAACTATTCCTGACGCAGACTGTTTTTGGAATTATTGCTTTAATGCATACCTTTCTTAAGACATGTGTAACAGCACCCTAGCTTGCATAAGGTCATTGACAGCAGCAGAGACGTAAAATGGTGTATGATCATCATCAGCAATTGATTTATGCTTATAATCATAACGTCAAAGAAGTGAATGTTTTCTGGCGGAAGCATAGTCCTTCATCTTTTCCAGGGGTCCCGTGGGGCGTTAAAAGTCATTCAAAAGTCGTTATGAGTGTCGTTGAAAATTTAAGGCCTTAAAAAGGTCTTAAATTTAGTGAAATTGATCCCTGAGGTCTTAAAAGGCATCAGATTTGAAAAAGAAATGAAAAGAGTTGTTCAATAGCAGTCATTTTTCTATATATTCTTGGGATATTCGCCGAGTTTTGTGCTACCCAATCGGATGAACGTGTCTTGTTTCTTTATTCTTTTCTGCTGAGTCAGTCGAAAAACCCTGGGTGTGATTTGCAAGCTTTGTGACTTCTTTGGATAGGTCTTAAATTTTGCGATTTTTGGCATTAAAAAGTCTTAAATTTAAGAGGTCCCGCGCTGCAGGAACCCTGTTTTCCCCATTTCCTTCACCTCATTTCATCCTTTTCCCCATTTTCTCATCCTTCTATCCTCTCAGCAGCATTGAAGTGGTATACAGAAATATAACATTGAAGCAGGTTAACATAAGTAAAAAGACAAATTTTTAGATTTTTACCTCGAGAAGAAATGGTGAGTAATAGAAAAAAAGATATTTTCTTGGAATTTGTAGGACATGGTTCACTCTCCATCCAGTACCATTTTCACATTTTGTATTTGCTGTCATTTTTGAAGCCGACCTAACGTCGAGACTTGAAACCCTGTCATCTAACTAATGTTGACCTGCTCTTTCTGTTACTGAACATCATTTTGCAATAGGTAATTAACTTAAGGTAGGTTTGGTCAGGTGACCTCTAACTGCAAAGCCTGAGGGGGCAAACAAAGGGTTTTTGGCAACAGGCGACTTGGTCTTATAATGAGGCGACAGAAAATTGTCAAAGTGCCAACAAGCAACAGAAATTATCAAGAAAGGTGCAACAATTTGCGTCAGTGACAAAGGTCATCATAAATCAATTACACTTATCAAACATCTTGCCGGGACACAAAATCAGTTCAGTCTTGCGATATTTTTTGTCTGAGCTTATGAATTTTCAAGTGTGCTAATGAGACAGACACATTTGTTCCATTAGTGGTGGAAGCAAAAAATTATTGGGGGGGGGAGGCACAGTGTGGAAATTGTAACAGTTGGTTATAAAATCTGAGATTCCTTTTCCTGAGTTGCTAACTATTATTGGATGCACCAGTCCCCTCCCCCTCCCCCCCCCCCTTTCCCCCATTCCACCACCCATGTGTTGCATATTTATTTGATTCAGTTTTTGACAACAACTGATTAATTGGAGCTGTAAATAAATTACAGCAAGGCAAACATTTAAAAATTTTGAAAATTACTGACTACATTTTGAAACGAAAATGCGACAGCAATATTTTACACTAGAAAAGACCAAAAAATAAGGGACAGGCTTTGTAGGCCCAAAGAGCCTACTCTTAAAAAGGGCAATATTTTTAGTGTCCTTCCAGCACTAGCAAGTTTGGCGGGTTTCAATGTTTGCTAGACCAATCAAAAGAGCCGTTGTGCACGTACGTTCCAAATATGGTGTGGATCCATAGTTACACATGAGCAGCGGTTCCCTTCACTAAAACAAGCTCGCGCATACTCAAAATACGAATACCGCTGGTGAGGATTTGGATTCGATCGATAAGTTTCTTTTTTATAAGTTTCTTTGAAACCGATCGAGGGCTTCAGGTAATTTTCTTTTTTAAATAAAGTAAAAATGATCGCCGACACACTTTTGATTCTTGTGATTTCAATAGCCACAGCTCTGCTCTCAGAAGGTATGTAGATTGTATGAATTCATTTGATAATTAGCTAACTCGTGTCTCGGGTTCCATGCATGAACTTGTTTGTATGATTCACACTGTTCATTGACTTTTTATATTTCTTTACGACTCCACGAAACCCTTGATGCTAAAAATGTTTACACGTACCAAAGTACTGATACATTTACTCTATTATTCTATTTTTTCGTGAAAAACTTGCGAAAGCCTTTGATTTAGGGTGCGACCTTAACTATGAAATTTGAAGCATATGATTGTACCCGTATCACCTTTTCAATAATCAGTATTCAAGGCTGAACACGAAATTGTTTGATTGTACCCCATTATACATTGTTTTGTTAGAGGAATCCTCGGATAAGAAACTCGTTTATAAAGTGAAGTTTATGTAACCTAGGATACTTGTTTAATATGACTTCAACTCTTTGACAGCCTTTAAATATATACTTAAGTTCTGTATTATTTTTTTGTTTGTGAACCATGCTGTCACACTGTTTTAAATATGTGTGTTGATTTTCAAATTCCTTTGCATAATTCTTGGGATGTCAAGGTTCCCATTAAAAACTAGTTGACCAAAGGTACAGCTACACGATGCAACATTTTCAGAGATCGCTACACTATGCAACTCTCCTGTTGTGCACAGCATCGCATGCAGTGTTGCATCATGTAGCCATGCCTTATAGTCCAATTTGTCCTTCTAGTTCTCTAAAGATTCTGCCAAGCATCTCCTCCTCCCCCAGTCCTCTTCTTGCCAGTATGCTTTGGTTTATGAGATCTTGGTTATTGTCATTGCAGGTATTACATATGTTCTTGTATATAGAACAGATAAATACAAGAAGCTTACAGCTGAAGTGGAAAAAGACAGCAAAAAATGTAAGTCTATATATAGAGTGAATAGTTTCCATCAAACATGAAAAGATGTACTTTTGTATGATCAGTTTTTTGGATGGAATGAAATAATGTTTGAATGATAATTTACATATGTATCATATTCAAAAATAAACTTTATTCTAAGCAAAATTTTCTTTTTAAAATGCTCAGTACTTCAGAAAGTAAGAACAGTAGCTGCAAGACCTACTAATAAATCAATAATTGAAATTATCCACCATTGAAATGCATTTAGAAGTTTTAGAATTGTGATCCAACAATAAGTTAAGTCTCAAAATATAAGCACATCCTTAGTACTCTACTTTATTTATAACTATTTCAGTAGAAAGAAGAAAAGAAGCAGTAACTGACATAACAAGGCAGGGGGGTCAGAAGAAGAAGCTGGGTAGGTCATGATCAGTTGAGTTACAATTATGTAAACTGTCTTTGCAATTACAAGTTGGTGGTTGTTTTATGATTCTAGTAACAAACTCTGCAAATTAAGAATATATTACTTTGTCATAAATAAAGCTTGTGAATATATTTTATGCATTAGCATTGGTCACCTTCCCCCAAATAGGTATAAAGTGGATAAAAGTTGGTATAAATAATAATAATTAAGTTATCAAAATTAGTATAGCACTTAAATTTTTGAACCAATCATACAGTTATAGCCATAGTTTTGAATTTTATTGCCTGATAATGATTTTATTGATCAAAAACCTGATGATGATTGTATTGATCAAAAACCTGATTATATTGATCAAAAACCTGATGATGATTATATTGATCAAAAACCTGATGATTATATTGATCAAAAACCTAATGATAATTGTATTGATCAGAAACCTGATGATGATCATATTGATTAAAAACCTGATGATGATTATATTGATCAAAAACCTGATGATGATTATATTGATCAAAAACCTGATGATGATTATATTGATCAAAAAAACCTGATGATGGCCATATTGATTGAAAATGTTTGCTACTTTTTTATATTGACTTTCAACATTGTAAAGAAGCATACCTATTTTTAATCATTGTTCATCAGTAACATGATCATACATACATTATTTAACAATTAGGCTACAAGAAGGAATTTTCTAGATTCATAGATCAAATTGTTTTTAGTAGTAACCAGCTAGTATACTATACCTAATACAAGTAAATTTCAAATGAGTCCTAAAACCCCTTAACTACTGCTAGTTTTTGCAGGCCAATAGCATTATCAGGAGTAAGGGAAGAAGTCAAAACAATGGTATTTTTAAGGAACCCAATTTTGTCAGGGGAGGTGGTGGGTGGCAGCACATACCAACCTACCCCACCCCTCCCCACTTTTTCAGAGCTCAATTCTTCAACACCTGATTTAGGGGTATTGGTTTTTATTGTATTATAGACTCTTTTCTCCACAAAGAAGGCGTTGGTGAAGCACTTTATCAATATCTACTTTATGAAATTTAGCTTTTTTGAAAAAAGGTGGTGGGTGGCGGCACGTAATACCCCACCCCCCTAAATTGGGTTCCTAGGAAGTACTATTGTTTTTAACTTTTCCCTAAAGGGAAAAAATCTGTGCTAGTTATATTATTTTGGTACTGGACACATTGTCTCTTCCATGGTTCTAGTGAAAACTCGCATACAACTAATAATTATTATTAATTATTTTAATCATCTATGAATAGAGAGAGTGGAAGAAAAGCTCAAGAACCATAACAGAGATTTGTCAATGGTATGTTACATGATCCTTTGTTTTGTAATGGTTTTTGAAAGATGGTTAATATTATTTTAAATGTTATTCAGTCAGTGTGAAGCTAGATCAAACCAAAAGGGCTACTATGAGGAGATGCATTTTTAGAGAGTCAAGTTTTCACTATTTTTTTTATTTCTATGGTTAAAAACAAGTCATATGTTGTCACACAGTGATAGAAAATAAATGTAGTCATCATTATGCTGTCTGTTGACCAACCATATTGAATTTGTAAGTGGATTTAAGGCTAGCAAAATGTTTGCTAAGAACTGTAAACATACTTTTTCGACTATAACCCACTGGTTATCTATTGATTTTACGGGTTATCTGTGAGATTCTGAAGTTGATCTGGCTTCAACATGCTAATAAACATGGAAGAAATGAATGAGTAAGGGACGTGCAGATTTTATGCTGGTGCAGGTTATAGTTATTTATTATCTGTTGACTTAAATTGTTTCTCTAGTGCAGGTTATAGTCCATAAGCTAAGCTAATGTTAACCCCTTCAGTTCCAGTTCAATTATTAATTTCTCCTAACTAGAGATCATACTTTTCATGCAACAATGTTGGGAGATTCTTACTTTTCATCCCCATTAGTTCCCTTTTTTGATCAATTCTCATTACCAAAAGTCTTTTTTCTGTATTACATATTAAGAAGTTAGATGTTGATAACTGACTAAAAAGGTTAATACTAATATTTCCATCTTGAGGTTGAAATTCCTTTTTTCACTTTTAACTCACAGTTTACTTGTTATTGCATTGTAATATCAGCCTTTAGAGCAACAAGCTTGTTCTTTTTAAGTTTGACTTGGATCAAACAAACTTCCACCTGATTAGCCCAGTTGGTATAAAGGCACCAGTCCTTTGTGCAGAAGGCCTGGGTTAGATTCCTGGTGCCAGTCCTTCACTCAGGGTTTCAAAATAACTGAGGAAAAGGTGCTGCCTTTGTCTCAAACATCTCCAAACTTTAGATCAAGATTGGAGCCTTCTCAGATAAGATGTTACTTAAACTGTAGGTCCCGTGTGACAGACCTCGAACAGGTCCTTGAGTCCTACTGCCTGTTTTTCCATGACTCTCTGAGACAAAAGCATCTTAAAAACAAAACAAAAAAAAATACAGACCTGTCAACTTTCAGTTTATTGCTTGGAATCCCCCAGTACAAAGATAAATTATATACTCTCCTAGAAATCTCAGGCTTTGCATGTTGACTCATAGAAAATCAAAATTTGTTACTTGTCATACAATCACATTATTATGAAGTTAATCTGTTTTGAAGTAATTCTTAATTATAGTACTAAAGTTTTGCTTAATTATTATTGACTACTTCTGCAGTTGTAACATTCAATGTCCTCTAAAATTGCTGCTTTTTGTGTTCTGCAGGTAAAAATGAAGTCAATATTTGCCATTGGATTCACCTTTACAGCTCTAATGGGCATGTTCAACTCAATGTTAGTATACTTACGAATGTTATATTGTTGTTCCAATTAATTTTCCTCAAGAATATAAGTTAGGGTTTCAGTTAATTTTTTTGGCTAATAAAATTTGAAGATTAAAAATTTGAAGTTTTGATTACAAAAAAATTTATCATTTCTGAAATTTTACTCTATAGAGTATCAAGGTTTTTGTTAGGGCCAGGAAACTGGGCCTTTTTCTCGGTTATTCTAATATTTGTTCTAGCTATTTCCACACATGATTTGCACTAGAACTTCAGTGGAAATTTAAAAAGTCAACCAGTTCCTTGTCACATCATACAGAGCTCAGTGAATGGTCTTTTAAATCATGTGCGGTTAATAAAGTGAAAAGTCAGTGTCTCTATTACAACAACTAAATCACAAATCTTCTTGAGAAAGCTGTGAATTCTAAAATGGCCCCCTTTTCCCCTTAACTCTACGCTCCTGCAAGAAATCTCTGCTCATCTTCTGCCTTCCTGCTGCAACCCAAAAGATTCCGCTTAGCAACATATGGCTCCTGTGCCTTCTCCGTCTCAGCACCGGAACTCTGGAACAGGCCACCCCTAAATATTAAATTATCACCAAGTTCTGACAAATTTAAAACTGCACTTAAAATCATCTTTTTAAATCAACTTTTCTTTAGCTGTGTTTTTATTTCAATGTATATCTATTTTAAGTTTCATCATTTTATTTTCATTTTATTTAGATTTATAGTTTTTAAAATAAGCTAATTCTATTGTTAAGCGCTTAGCACTTAACCGTATAAGCGCTATAAAAATGGTATTATTATTATTATTATTATAAAATTTAAAAATTTCTCAAGGAGGTTCCCTGGAACCCTAGGTAGGTCACCCACTGGACAAATCCCAACCACACTTACCCATATCCCTGCCCACCATCTTGGAGTTGGATGATAACAGTCCGTTTTTCTTTGCAAAAAAGCCCCTGTTATTGGAAACCTAAACAAAAACCCTGGAGTATAGTCTTACACACACTTTCTTCTAAACTGAAGTCGAACTCTCATCCATTTTTATTTGACCAGTAATAAATGTTAGAAAGTTTCTATTGTAGTGATTAATTTTGGGGTTTTGTTCACTAGTTTTGATGGCCGTGTGGTTGCTAAGTTACCATTTGTACCTCACTCATGGATTCAAGGCCTGTCGCACCGTAATCTAATGGGTGACGACTACACAGACTGCTCCTTCATATTCCTATACATTCTGTGCACTATGTCAATCAGACAGGTAATGTAAACAGCCCAGTTTTTTTCCCTTTTCAAGACTTCAAAAAAAATCATTTATGTGCTGACCTTCCTGTTATGTCTTCGGCAAAACCAACAAATTAAAGTAAATTAACCAAGGTTTGTTCAACTCATACTTTGGTAGTGCAGTTCCATAGCTTTGAAAACCCTTGGAAATAAAGAAAAATAATGTTTGATATTTTATTTCCTATTCACTATTGTTTGTGATTCTGCTCCTTTGAAAAATGACTTCGTTGTTTGTTTTAGACAAGAGGACTTCACAGTTTATAATGTAATACATGGTTATGTTTGATTGTAAAGTAAAATTAAATGATTATCAAAAAAAATCCAGGTTGAGGCACTGTATATGGCACAGGCCCATTAGAAGTGCAAGCCTTGCCCTGAAAGGCATGCGATTGCTCGCCCACGTCTTTGCACTCGCTTAAACGCTTTGAGGCGAGCATTTTTAATTTCCACACATCAAAAAAACAGGCTCGCAGTGTGAGCATATAGCTACTGCACTCTTATTTCCATTGGTATGAAAATACTATGCTGTTTAGTATGTACAGCTATTTTAGAAAAGGTTGTCAAATGGAATACGCACCCATACCACTTACTGTTTAGTTACATAAGATTCGTACATTGAATGACTAGCCCTATTGTTCGAGATAAGTGGTTATTCGACAAATGACTGTCATTCTGCAATATGGAAATTGGTCGGTGCTCAGCCCAAACATAGGTTTGTATGACTTGACAATATCTTTTCGAAATTTTACTTTCAATGGATTTTTCTTAGTGAGCTCAGATGCGGCTAACAATATCATAAACATGAGGCGTTGTTTTCTCATCAAGAGATAACTCCTTCTGTAACTGCAGCCGTAGATGTGGCTAACAATTACATAAACACATGAGGCATTGGTTTCTCATCAAGCAGTGAGAAATTCTCGGGAGTCTTTGTGCGACTAAGTCTTGTGGTTACAAGTTACAGTGGGAGAAAATCTCAGGAAAATTTGTGTGGTCTTACAAGGCGTACCAACCTAAAATCGACTCTATCCATCAAAGCGATAGCATTGTAGCTACTGTCGCTCATGTGCAGTATCTACAAAAATCAAATGTTTAAAACTTATTATTGCCAAAGAGCGAGCAAGGGGGTATTACAACCACAGTACAAGTGCCGTTGTAATCAGAAAAAATCCCCTTCAGAGTGTAACTGAAACAAAAGAATGGGTAAGAATGCAGTGACAAAATGCCAAGATCAAGCTACAGAGCCAATGAGAGTGCAAGAGAAGAGACTTATTGAAAAAGACATATGTCTTTGAAAAACAAACAAACTTCTGTGATTCAAACTCCACAACAGTTGAATGGCTTTCCCCAGCACTCAATGTTGACTTCTAACAATTACAAAACATTTGTAGAAGCTCTAATGCCATTTCCAGCATTTATTTGATAGCATAGATGCCTAAAAATTCATGTAAATTTGGTTTTCCTGATTTTTACTGAATTAAACTTAGGCGATAACTTGTGTAATACAAACATGTAATAAAATTTGCTAAAATAAATTGACAACCAGATCTAAATTTATACTTGAACCAGCAAAATGGAGTTGTTTTTCACAGTAATTTATATGCATTGCTACATTTCTATTGAAAAAAATTTAAATTTCAACCAGGAAATCTAGTCATGTAGTCTTGCATCAAGTAAATTCAAATATTTGTCTGCAATGCATTTTATCTTATGAATGTTGTCTAAACCTAAAATCCTTACTCTTGATATGAATAAATCAAACTGTAAATATCTTTTTATCTGGAAACTAAAACCTTTTTTACCTTTTTGCAGAACATACAAAAGTTGTTAGGATTTGCACCCTCAAGAGCTGCTAATAAAGTTGGTGGACTTCTTCAACCTCCTCAGACAATGAAATAACATTGCAATCATTTATATCTAGTTATAAAAAAGGTGAACAGATAGGCCAAACTGAAGACTGAAGTATATATACTGTCACAAACCAGACAAGAGTAGACATGTGAAAGCTATACACAAATACAAAAAAGGCTGGGCACTGGTGAAATCCAGAAATAACTGCAGGTTGATGACAAGTTCACCAGAACTTCAGAGTAACTGTCAAAGACTAACCATTATTGTCTCAAGCTGTAGTGTGAACAGTTGCTACAATTAAAGTAGTAGGTGCCTTCAAATTCTGCTGCATAGTTTTATCTTAATGTAGTATAAGCGTGTGACTTGGTAACTAGTAGTAGATTGAATTTTATAACATATTTCATGACAG
Organism: Hydrozoanthus tunicans; assembly: GCA_026413305.1. Taxonomy (NCBI): domain Eukaryota; kingdom Metazoa; phylum Cnidaria; class Anthozoa; order Zoantharia; family Hydrozoanthidae; genus Hydrozoanthus; species Hydrozoanthus tunicans. Next base: position 26,776 of record JAOBAT010109634.1, read on the forward strand.
CATATAATGCCTAGTAAACCTGAGGGAATGGGGGCTAGAACAAAAGGGGGTTTCCTAACCCAAAAGGGGTGTCCTAACCCCATTTCTCGTGTCTGCTACATGACTTACTGCTTCGACAAACTAAAAGCAGGAAACAGGGACTGTTCATAGCCAATTGAACACTGTATATCAAAATGTTTATGTTTGTAGTTAATGTTACATTTAGGCTGGTAACTCAAGGAAAATTTGTTATATCGGGGTAAAATTTATTGTCAAGGCCCCACATTTGGTTCGTTAAAACAGGTTTTTTGTTATATTTGGGGTTCCACAGTAATGCATTACAGACAAATATCTTTACTTTTGGGACGATTCTTCTGCTTTGAGCCGGAAGAGCTTGAAATACCAAAAGCATGATTTTTTCGTCAAGACTTTTTAAAATGCCTCAAGGGTGTGAGCATTTGGAGGCCTTGCAAAATGGATTTCCAGGATTCAGAAATTCCCAATAATTTCCTCTGGTTGAAGGCAAAGCATGTTTCTTAGAAAATTTTGAAAGCATCTCTACTGCTATCTACAGCATTTTCCAGTAGAAAGTAATACCGGTATACTTTTATAACTTTTTATGGCCAAAGACTGATTTTCTGACACAATTTTTTACTTTTGATTTTTTAATGTTTTTTTTTATAAAAAAATCTTGGAATTCAGTCTGGCTCTCACTACACAGAGCTGTATCAACTAGACTGGCAGCATCAGTTCTCTGCTGATAAAATAACAACTGGTTGGCTTGCAGTCTCAGAGTTCAACTACTGTAAACTGTGCTGGGCTAGATTTGTTTAAATTATTTGCAGTTAAAGTCAGGTTGCGATTGAAGCTTTTGGACATCAATTTGACCCGTAGTTGTGATGTTGGGTTGAAGTTTGTGACCTGTTATTCAGACCAAACCATCGTACAAGGAAAGTGCCTGTACAATTGAAGGGTCAGACTTTGATCCCTCTTTAAATTCTTCCATTGACAACACACCATCATCATTCTGAAAGAGTCAGGAAAACATGAGCTCAACTTATTTTCATTCTTTAACTTTACAGTGGTTGTTTAGGAACATTAAAGGAGATCCACATTTTGCAGGCCTGGAGATTTCAGAAACTGGCGGAAACCAGTTTTCGGTTGCACGCATTTGATTCATGGGAAATTGTTGGAAACCACTTTTCAGTTCTGTAAATTTTGATCATGGAAAACTTTTTTTTTCTATAAAGAAGACTGTAAAAAAGCAGGGTTTGAATTTTATAATAAATGTATTTCTGGTAAGCAAACATTAGCATGCATCTATGACAAAATGTAAAATACATTTTGTTCCCGCAGACTGCAGTTCTTTGAATCTTTGAGGGTTCTAAACAACCAGTAATTTTATAGGAATTTAAACAACAACACAAAATAACTGTTTAAAGCCATTTTTACAAATTTTTTCAATTGATTCTGTTCATATCACCGTCAGAAACCATTTTTCGGTTCCGTCATTTTGCCAGCACGTAACCGGAAACGATCATTTCCGTGAAATCTTCAGGCCTGTTTTGTAACTCAATAGAAGAATTTGTTTCAACATGCATGAAAATTCCACTAACAAGCTCAGCTTCTTTTTTGAGCCTCATGGCCATCTAGATCAACACTTAATTCCTCTCAAGTGTGGCAAATGTGTTGTTAGAGTTTGCCTTGAGAGGCAGCTATGTGAATATTAAACACAACAAGTATTTGCCTTGCTGCTTTGTGAGGTTAAATTTGCCAAAAAAGTTTTCCTAGATAAGAGGAACTGGATGAGCTATGCGCTATCTGCCTCGCAAAACAACAGGCTAAGCTGGTTCCTCTTCTGTGTGCAGGTCTTTTAGTGTAGATGTTTTGTTCACTACACAATTTACTCAACAGGTGTAGTGTGTTGCTGGATTTCTCTTTGACTTGATTAGCCTGCAAATCAAGCTAAAGGCGAGAGGGAAGCGTGAAGCAACCAGGCCACATAGTTCCCAACAACCAAATTGTTCATAAACCTGCTGCTTTCATTTTGGCTTCTGAAACACAGAATGCTATTAGTTTCATGCAAAGTTGTTACACATTCAGATCTACTCACAGCATCCATCTGTGCAAATATCCTGTCCACTCGCTTCTCAGGTGTGTCCTCATCTTCTGGTAATTTGACCATACTGGCCTGCAAAAAATCCCATAGCTAGAATTGTGGGGGAACAACGGTTGAGACCAAGGGAGGGGGGGGGGTACTTGGTTGTATTTGTGATGGATAACAACTGTTATCTTTATAACATGTTTGTGCTATATTGCAAAGTTCCGGGATCATTGATCTGGCGTTTCCATAGATAATAATCGATGTTTTGTAATTTGTATCCCATCAGGTTCCTCACTTTGACTTCACAACTTTGGTAATTTGTATGTCTGAAAAACCTTAGTATCTTGGCAACCAAAAGAGTTACTTTAATGTAATAAATGACATTTTTCTTCTTTTTCAAAAAACCTTGTAACAGACTAGGTTACATGATTCCGATGTATGCACTTTGACATTTTGTTTTACCAAGATTTGAGCCATAATTTTTACTTGAAACACTAAATCATGTCTCTGACAATAGCCTTAAAATTTGTTTCAGCACTTATAAAGTTCAGTGTCAGCTTTAAGAAGGAAGGGAGGTTGTACATCCCTTGAATCTGCCACTGGCACAATTAATTTGTTTTATGCTATCATGACAAAAAATAAATATATGCATACCACCATTTTGTATATGGAATCTACGATGTGTAACATTTCATCCCTTGTAATGTAGCCATCATTGTCAAGGTCATACAGCTTGAATGCCCCTGGGGTAAAAACAGATTGTTAAATATACATACTAATTGTTTGTTTGTCCAGTAGATAGTATAAAAAGACATGGCCAGTCTAAAAAACAAAAATTGTGTTGGTGAATTTTTCAAAACAAAAATAAAACAGAAAAAAAATTATATTATGCCCACAGTCCTTACAAGATAACCTTCCCCTCTCATGTTGCAGCCAATCAGATTGCAGGTTTTTGTCTTGCCACAGCAGATGATGAGTGCAGGTGAAAATGCGAATAGTAATGCATGTCAACATGAGTTTGTTGGGGGCAGTTGAGAGCCCAGTCCTATTCTGCCAGCCTCACAGAGAGAAGCCTGGTTACATGTCCCAACTGATTCTACTATACATGCACATATCAGAAGTTTACATACATGTAAATACTTGCATATTTTAATGATGGGAAGTGGGGGAGGGGGCTAGAGTATTTTAGGCAGAAAAATTCTGAAGTTAGGATTTTCCTGGGCATGAAATATGAAACCTATGTTGAACTCAAGTTGTTGGGGGGGCGAGTGCTCCCTCCCCCCCCCCCAGTTCTGCTACTTATGTTGAGTATTTTACCTAGCTGAAATCTTCCTATATTATTCATTTTTCTATTTTTTATCTAAACAACAAAACTTATATTAAATAAAACTGGTTTTAATGTTATTTTTTAACTGTTAATGTGACAACACAAAACTAAGCGTATTATAATAAATATCAATCTTGCAAAAAAGAAACCTACATGTTAACTTCTCGTCAAGACTGCCTCTTGATGTCACAGAAAGGGCACATATAAATTCCTGGAACTCAATTGTCCCATCCTGTTGGGGAATGTGGCTAGTTGTCATTTAATGCAGCTAATTAGAACGGGATGTTACTTAAAATTAAAGATGACCTAACAAATATTTTTGTTATTCTGGGGAGTAGAAGTTTCTTACTGAATTCTTTCAAACTTTGTCTTCACATCTGGGTGAAGATGTTTGGAGATGGATTATAACCCTGGGGGTGTACTTTGGGGTCAAAAGGGTAGGGACGACCGTCGGAAAAGTCCCCAAACTACCCTAAAAAATTCCAAGGGATAGAAAATTAATTTTCCACCCTAAAAATACCTTTCCATTTTAAAATTACATTTAAAATTACCATTTTAAAGCTGAAAATTTTCCTTGGGTAGCTAGCGGATCAGCACTTAGTCCCCCCGTGTTGCGCTGAATGAGACATGCAGTAAATAAAGGCATGCATGTAATTGGACCTTCGCTGAAGGACTTTTGTCTTTACTTCTTGTTCAACACACACATTTGCTAAAACACGGGACTGCACGCAGACCAATACCTTCACGTTTTTATCCCCAAAAAATACCAGGCTCTTTAACAACCCCTAAAAAATACCGGACTGGCAATTTTAACCCCTAAAAATATGATGGTCATACCTACCATCCCAATATAGGGAGTACCCCCCTGGGATTATAACTTGACAGACAGATCCATTTTCAATTTAAAACAACAGCATTGTGCTAAGTGATTGAAGAAAAAAATGTTATGTAATCAGTTGTCATTTAGCACCGCTGGCTTAGAGCTTGTGATTTGAAATTTAATAGCTGAGAACTGGAATATTATGGTTTTGCGCTACCAAAAAAAAAATATTAGTTTTTTACAAATATTTGTCAAACTGGACCATATGTTATGCTAAATTTTCATAGCATGTGTTTTTTTTAACAGATAGTCCATCCTCTCTCTGGATTTTATTTTTGACCTTAACTAATTAAAATTGCTTAAAATACACCCTTTTATATATTTCATATACCCTTTCTTTTCATATATTTTATGTACCTTTTCATTTGGACTGAAACATTGCATGTTAACGAAGCTTGGAGTTTCTTTTAAAAATAGAACTTTAAGTAAAACGTGTTTTGCTACGTGTTGTTACTGAATAAAATATTATTTGGTGCGAAAAAAATTGACGTCAATTGAGCAGCTGTCTTTTTGTGATAATTCGTTTAGATAATCGAGTAATCAGTCAATCTTGATCAAGATCCGCCGGCAAAAACACTAAGGAAACCGAAGGTGGTGAATATAGCACGAGATTTGTAGATGGGCTATAAGTTTCTATCACTTCACTGTTACTGTAGAAAGAGTTTGATTCATAAATATCAAGTGAATTTTAAAACAATTGACACGAGAAATCAACCCCACTTGAATGTCGATTCGGAAGCCATTTACCTACATGTTGATAACACAAACATAGTAAACAGGCTAAAAGGCTATCTTGATTTACTTTCACTTTTAAATAATTATCATCTTCTTAAAAAATATTTCACAGTGGCTTTTTTGGTCTTTTAAAGTTATCGAAAGAAGCCAGACAATTTTTGAGGTTTCTTATTTTGGGCCCGGTTATCACTATAACTGTAAGTGACTAGAGAATTGTAAGCTGTGTCAAGTTTTTGTGTCAGAGAAAGAAAACTTTGTCAATGTTAATCCAATTCCAAAAGTCTTGAAGCCCTGCATTCAGTTATTGTTGAACATTTAAAGCAATGAACACATTGTTTCTTTTGAAATATCGCAACAGATTCGTCCGATGTCAAGTCATATTGCATGCACAACAAGCAGAGGCCACACTGCATTATTTGCATCAACTGTGTAAAATATATTTCGATTAACTCGCCTTATTGTCATCAAACACGTTGAAAACAAACGAAGCAAACTTTGAAGGATCGCCGAAAGGGAAAAATTGCTTATAAATCCTTTGAAATTCCTGTGTGGAAAAAAGAAGACAATTAGTCGAAACTTATAAAAAATTAACGTAAAAATTTAGCGAAACCTCCATGTTTATGTCGTCTATATAATTCACATTGTAAAATTTATGTCTTGCATAAACCGGAATATTGTGTAATCCATTTTCAAATTTATAAGTTAAAGTTGAAATACATCTAAAGTGTGCTTAAATAAATTGCTCTAACTTGCCTGTTCGTTTAGCGTCCCGTTGGGGCAGTCCTTCAAAAACCCTTTGTACCTTTATCGGTAAAAAACGACAACAAATCAAAAGTTAAAACGGGGTTTATGCCACGAGAAGGCGCGTAAACTGACAGTTCAAGAATTAAACAAAGATTACTTGCCATTGCTGGAGTTCCTTCTCGCTAACTACGGAAATAGATAATTCATTAAGAAGATCATGTCAGTAATAGAAAGGTTTCGTCCAAAAAAAAGAAGTTGTCTAAACACCAAACAAAACGATTCATGTACAAAGCAATTCACTACAGCAAAAACGCCGCGGCCTAAAAAGTAAATGAATAGTGCAAACAAAATGCTGTTTTGATTGCAAAACATCAACTTACAATATGTTTTCTGGAGTAGTTCTTGCACAACATTTGGCTTAAGTTTGCTATTCTTTTTGCCCATAGATACAAAAACTTCTCCCAGCACCAAGAAAAGCACTGGAGGAGAACGGGTCACAGAAAATCTTACATGATCTTTCCGCCCTGCCGGCGAGATATTGATACGTAATTCGATTATTTTGTGGACGACAATATGACTGAGTTGGCCAAACTGGGGGCTAACACGCAGCGTTGCCATGGTAATATTCGGAGATTAAAGATTTTTTAATTAACTGTTGTGTCCTTTCGGTTATTGCTGAGAAGCAAAAAGAAAACTCGTGTTTAATAGCACCAGATGTTTCGGTTTTGCAGTGACCACAAGAATCCCGACTAACAAGATACTCAATAAAAATACCATTTCAGTAGCGTCGTGCGATCTAATTCATTTTTTGAACTACCCGAGTTAAATTTTGTTAGTCTTCCCGTCTTGTCTGTTTTAAAATAAAAAAACAAAACAATCAGAAAAAGCTAAATCACTATATTCAGTCGATATTTTATCAAACAGGGTAATTAAAATGCTAATTGCTAACTAGTTGGTTCGTGTCTGTGGCTAGCTGTAGACCCAATTTCTTGCAATTTCTTCCGTCTAGGCAGACAGACCGTCGTATAGTTCCGTGGAACATTGTTTAACAGTTTTTTTAATTTCATCTAAAGTTGTGGTAGCTGCCACTTTTCAATTTTGCGTCTATTACTTTATTTCAGACATTTTGACAGAGCTACTTAAGTAAAGTAGGTTCACAATCAGGAAAAGTAATGCATTCATTTTAGGCAACGAGGAAACTAGACGAGACCCATAGGACACAAAGGAATTAAAGTAGCTAGTATTTACATATTTTGCATTTTTCCTAGTCATGTTTTGCAACTGGTTGAGTTCTGTCTCATTATCAAGGCTTCTCTTTACCTTTTCACTGCTCTCCCGGCTAATAGAGAAAAGTCCTGCAAATGAGGTTCACAAACAATCTCAATAAAATTTCCGAGATAATATAAAATTTTAGATGTTAAAATTTCAATGGTGTTGTATAAAATTTTAGAGATGTTTAAATTTCATTGTTTAAAACTCGATGACGTTAAAGATTCAGTGATGTTTAAATTTCAATAATTTAAAAATTTCAGTCCTATCAAAAATTTAGTGGTGTTAAAAAATTTAGTGATGTTAAAATTTCAGTCAGATTAAGACCAGTCATATTTAAAAGTAATGTTAAAATTTTTGTGGTTTTAAAATTTCAGTTGTTAAGGTTTCGGTGAAGTTTCAAACTGAAGGGTTTCCGTCATATCGAAATTTCAGTGATAATGAATTTCAGTGATATTAAAACTTCAGTGATGTTTAAATTGAATGACTTTAAAATTTCACTAACTTTAAAATTTTAGCGATGTTAAAGCTTCTGTGATTTTAAAATTTCAGTGTTATAAAAAAAATTCACTGATGTTAAAATTTCAATGACTATAAAATTTTACTAACTTTAAAATTTTAGTGATGTTAAAATTTCTGGGCTTTTAAAATTCCAGTCATTAAGATTTCATTGATGTTAAAATTTCAGTCATATCAAAATTTAAGTGGTGTTAAAATGTCTGTGCTTTTAAAATTTTAGTCATTTAAGATTTCGTTGATGTTAAATTCCAGTCATACTGGATTTTCAGTGATTTTTAAAATATTTCAGTTATATTAAAATTTCAGTGATGTTAAATGTCATACTGGAATTTCAGTGATTTTGAAAATTCAATGATATTGAAAATTAAGTGATGTTAAAAGATTTCAGTCATGTTTTAAAAGTTTCTGTGATGTTGAAAATATTTCAGTCTTATTAAGATTTCGGTAAAGTTTTAGTCATATTAAAATTTCAGCAATGTTAAATTCGAGTCATACTGGAATTTCAGCGGTGTTGACAATTCAATGATGTTAGAAATTTAGTGATGCTAAAATCTCAATGATTTAAAATCATCAGTCATAAAAAAATTAAATGATTTTAAAGTTTCAGTCACATTAAGATTTCAGTGATGTTAGAAATTCTGTGATTTAAAAATTTCAATGATGTTAGATTACATTTGAATTAATATTTCACCGATGTTAAATCTCAGTCATACTGGAATTTCAGTGGTGTAAATTCAATGATGCTAAAATCTCATGATCAAAGATTTAAAATCAATCGCCATATCCAAATTTTAGTGATGATAAGGTTTCCTTCATATCAAAATTTCAATGATGTTAAAATTTCAATGATGTTAGATTACATTCGAATTAAAAATCTCACTGATGTTAATTTTCAGTCGTATTAAAAGTTTGGTGAAAATTGTCAGTCATAGAATTTTCAGTGATGTTAGTATTTCAGTGAAGTAAAAATTTCAGTCATAGAAATTTCAGTGAATCAGTCGAAGATAAAATTTGAATCATATTAAAATTCCAGTGATGTTAAACTTTAGTAAAAAAAATATGTGCGTAAGATATATGATGTAAGTTTTATTATGAAATAAGCAAAACTAAATTCGAGAACAATAAACACAAATATTTAAATGCTTGCTTAACTTTAATAGAATTGTTTTGATTCTCCATTTAAACGTCTGATGGGTAGATGAAATTCTTCTGTTTTTTGCAAATTGATTCATTTCAAGGTCTCACGAAGTGTTCGGGCGATATGTACGGTTGCGTACTAACTGTGTTACAGATAAAAAATGAACGGTTCCTCCTAAAACACCATTCCGCTTATTTACCTTTAAAGTTTATCTATTCGGAAATTTTAACATCACTGAATTTTCAACATTTCTAAAATTTGAGCATCTAGCCACTAGGGAACTTTATCATCTCGATTATTGTATCTAACATCTCGGAAGTTTCATGGTCTTAAAAATGTTGTTTGATATCTCAGAAACTTATCTTCTCGGAAGTCGTTTTTCTGCTTTCTGGTACGAAAATAGTACTTCACACGTTTTTTAACATTTACATGGAGATCTTAAATTGATAGTTATCTTAAATTGTTTTGTCTAAAGAGAGAGAGAGATAAGATCCTCGATTCAGTCTTTATCGGGAATACTCTCTCGCTGATGTAAAACTTGATTAATATTTCATCCTAGTTTCAGACCGAGCAATGTGATCTTCTTTTAATGTCATATGTTCGGTGGTTTTCAAGATAAGCAGGCCTTATTGGAAGATCGCATGGATAGAGGTCAGGAGGTGGCGGGGAACACTCTCCCACCTCCTTAAGACGTGTTTTGTCGCCCCTTCCTCCTTTCCTTCCCACTTCCTCCCAAAAAGGAAGGGATACAGGGAATACCTCGGCTTTTACACACCGTAAAGGGCAGGAATAGTAGTAGGCCTTATTCAATACCCTTCAGGGTAATAACTTAATTAACTCACTGCAGCGCCAGCTATAAACCGTAGAACAAATCAACTGACAGGTTGACCGACAAAGACCGCGTAGAAGCTAGCACATATTCTTGCATACTTCTTGGACATGTCTGACTGTCAAGGTTATAATGTCACTTGTGCTGCGGTTAAGGCGAAAACCACGCTGGGAATCGGAGATATACTTCTCTGTAGCAGATGGACTCGGTTTGTTCCTATATTGGGTGGTAGGTATGACCGTCGTAATTTTTTAGGGGTAAAAATTGCCAGTCCGGTATTTTTTAGGGGTTGTTAAAAGAAATCTTGTGTTAAGCAAACAACCTGGTATTTTTTAGGGTTTAAAAACGTGAAGCTATTGAACTGCTTGCAGTCCCGTGTTTTAGAAAATCTGCGCACTGAACAAGAAGTTAAGACAAAAATCCTTCGGCGAACATCCAATTACGTGCGCGCTTTTGTTTACTGCATATCACTTGAGGCCTAGGCGCCAACCCGCTAGCTATCCTGGGAAAATTTTCAAATTTCAATTGGTATTTTTTAAGGTAATCTTAAAACCGAAAGGTATTTTTAGGGAGGAAAATTTTTATACTTTGGTATTTCTAGGGTATTTTAAGGGACTTTTCCGACGGTCATCCCTACCCTTTTGACCCCGAAATACCCAGCCCCCCCCCCCTTCCGGGTTTCAGCAAAACGCGACCTAGGATTTTCCCGGCAAGCTATATACATATAGTAGAAAAATTCTCTGTGGTTCCTACAGTCGGCTCTTGAACCTTGAATCTCAGTTTGGTCTTGGGTAAAGTAACAATTGTGGCATCATGAAGGTCAGACGGCATTTTCTCGCTTTCCCAAGTGCTGATTCCTCTGCCAAGCGATTCTCACTTAGGACTGCAATATCGATGCTGTACCTTGTCACTTCTTCGACTTTGGAAACTAGAGCTGTTCTCCTTTGAGGTCAATTTTTAGGCCACCTTTTCTAGGCCCGTCCTTTACTAGAGTGGGCAGTGCTATCCTAAAAAGGGCTGCTCAGGATGAAGCCGGATTCCCCTCACTGCTGCGGCCGTCTAAGGCCGCCTGTGCAGGATCAAAGCTACAATTGCCAGTGAGCACCTCGCCCCTCCCCCATCACCGCAGGCCTCGGGATGACTTGGTGAGGAATGCGGGGATGAAAGTCGGATAAACCATGTATACGCGAGAGGACGGAGACGGTATGAATTGGTGAAGGATGAGATGAAACATAGGCAGTCCGTGTACATGCTTTTTTTATAAAAACCAGCAAATTTGGCCGAGAATAATTTTTTTTTTTTATATATTTTGGCGATTTGAGCCCCAAATTGTTCTGAATTTGCTCATATTTCTATATGTGGTTTAAACCGAAAAAACGAAGTTTTTTTGTTATTTTGCGTTAATATTTCTATGTCTATGAAGATACAGTATGCTGGATGCATGTTTACAGCGATTGTAAGGAAAAACAACATACCTTCTTAGGGAAGAAGTCAAAACAATGGTATTTTTAAGGAACCCAACTTTGTAGGGGGGGGGGGGGGATGTGGGTGGCGGCACATAATCACTACCCCACCCCACCCCACATTTTCAGAGCT
>JAOBAT010109635.1:0-14725 GCA_026413305.1 Hydrozoanthus tunicans
ATGCGATAGAAATTGCATCGCAGGCCCCCGCACACAGAAGCGATGTGCTGCAATTTTGATTGCATGCGACGAAAATTTCATGCTATCGCACAAGTGTTCGGTGGGCTTTAGCCGTCCTAAATTGACATCACACGTACATTTGACATACAAACAGAAAAATGGCGCCCTTTGCTAGTGCAATTCTCCTCCCTTGATGCAAGGGCAACTTGTTCGACTGTTTGTTCGACAGATGTGAGTTTGAGACAACCTTTGGTCGATTTTTTCATCTAGACGAACAAATCGCCCACAATCTGAGGAGAAGAACAAACAGACGGACAAATTCAGACAACTTGTTCGTCCAAAATCGTGTTCGTCTCGTTTTCACATCCAGGCGCTTTGCTCGACTGAGACGCCTTGTTCGTCTGGATGACTTGTCTGTCCTCTAAAAGATGTTTTTGCACTCAGCTAGAGGACGGACAAGTCGTCTGAGTGTGAAAACGGGACGAAAACGATTCTGGACGAACAAGTCGTCTGAATTTGTCTGTCTGTTTTGTTGGTCTCTTCAGACGATTTTTGTGTACGACTTGTTTGTCTAGACAAACAAATCGACCAAAGGCCGTTTAAATTCACATCTGTCGAACAAACAGTGGAACAAGTACGTTGTCCTTTTGTCTGGGAAGAATTATTGCACAAGCACAGGAAGACATTTATCTTATGTCAGTTGTACGTGTGATGTGAACAAAAGACGATTTGGTCGTCTTCCTTTGAAATTTAGACGAACAAATCGTCAGACGACTTTATCGTCATCTAATGTGAAAACGGCTCATATGATAACTATCGCGAGAATTTTTGTTTTGGTTATTCGTTACCAGATATAAAATATAAGCTATCATTTTAAAGACCATAACAGTCCGGCTGTTTGACGTTTTTCAGTCAGCTACCCTCTTGAGTTTAGGTATTTGTGATACCAGTATTGGTTTATAGTACCTCTCGATTTTCAGAATCTGCTTTTTGGTTACATCGGGAATCAATGGCACTGTCACGAATCTAACTTGCTTTCAGGCGGTTGGGTGATTTTTTTACGCGGAAATCTTACAGGCCGCGGTTGCCGTCATATTGGATGTCGCTCGAGCATGAAATCCAAGACGGCGGCAAAAGTGTGCTCTGTGAGTTTTCCGCGCTTAAGAAACACTCAGTCGCCTGCAAGCGGGCTATCAAAAAGCAACAACGTTACAGAAAAACTGTTAGTCTTCCCTCCCACAGAGCCAAGTGGTGGTTAGCTCACATGATTTCATTAGACCAATCTTATGCAACTTTGGGCTTAACACGTACAGTAGGAAAGCTCGACATCGTGGAGAAGCCAGATCCAAAATGGTCTTCTCGTGTGAGAAATAAACTAGTGGTTAATCAGATTATAGAAAGTTGCGTTCGACAAGGTTTCACTCCCATGTGCCACAACCTCAATTGCCAACCTTGAAAACTATGGATTCATTGTGTTAGTGAATATCTACTCTCAAATTTGCAAAAGGCTGTACGTGCATCTTATTGATGCTTATAGTGTGTGCTTAGATCGTTGACAATTTTTTCACTGTTAATCCGAATAATTTCTTAACAAAATTTTGTCAAAAATAACAACAGAATTTTTTTATTTTCAATATGTTTTTGCATTCAGTTGGTGGGCTTTCTTGAAATTGTCGAGTACTTTTGCTAGAAATTGGCTATCGTGAGCCCGCAAGCACGACGGATGCATGGTCCGCATTGGTAATCATACTCACCACATTTGGCCCCCACCAACTCCCCATTGTGCGATAAGTTACAAAAGTTTTTTTGCATTGAGTACACATATATTAGAGTGTTTGAGCGAGAACTCAAACAATACTTCACTTAAACCAAATGAAACGTAACAAAACCGCCTACGTGTTTGCTTTATAGAGATAGTTGTCATGGTACAGTTGCAAAACTATACTCTCACCAAAAGTGAGTACGAAAATCATGTTGACAGATAAGAGAAAACTCGATCAAGCATTGCTTAAATTAAAAATATAATACGTATCCAAACCGTCGCACCTTTTGTTATTTAAAGAGACAAGTTATATGCCTCAATTCGTAAACTATATACTTTCATCTTATAGATAAAAGGTAAAACTTACAAATCTAATAAAAATCAACAAACGCTTTGGAGCGTTAGCTCATCTTCAGGTTGAAATTATGGAATTCTTGAAAAAAAACCTTTTTTACCTGAAAACTCATTCCTTGTACAATCCTTGACCATAGGCCTCATTGTCGAGGCCCTTTAAAAGCAAAACACTTCAGAAACAAACACGTGAAAGCTTTCTCTCTGCCCTGTTCCCCATGGGAATCACCTGCGTCACTAACCAATTACGAAGTAAAAGCTACAGTTTCTTCAAGCATTCCTTAATTTTTAACTGAAGATTAGCTGAATCTCGAAAACGTTTGTTGATTTTAGCAGGTTTGTAAGTTTTATCTTACAACAGTAATTTTAACCTGGCAATTTGAGAGAAAATCCAAGAAAAACAGTCCTCATTTGAGTAAAACGCGACAAAACCTATTTCTTTTGTTTTTATAGAGACCAGGTTATGCCACAGCTGGTAAACTATACTCTCATCAAAAATGAGTTCGAGGACTATGACACAGACGATCAAGGGAGCCGTACTGAAAGAAGAGTAAAACCTGCAGAATCAAAAAAGTCCAACACTGTGCAAGCTTTCCTTAATGTTTTGTGCGGGCTTGAAGGCACCTTTGGGTTGCCGTATGCAGTCCGACGGGGAGGGTTTGCAGCTATTGCGGCCATTCTCTTGTTGCCAGTGGTGACTTATTACACGGGTCGAATACTCATCGACTGCTTGTACGAAGGGGACAGAGTATTTGCAAGGAGAGTCCGGGTTAGACGCAAGTACGCTGATATCGGTAGGTGTCCAAGTGTATAGTGTTTTAAGACATGAATGCACTGTCACTCATCAGCCGATAATTAAACTTTCGTGGCCAGGGCACTTCTTTTTCGGACTCGGCCGAGAGAAGCGTAGGTTCTACTTTACTTGAACTGGTAGAACCGGTTTTATGAATTGGTTTGTCAATCAGTTTGCGTTGCAAAAAAGGCGAGATGGCCACGCATTTGTTGGAAGAGATTGTTTATGGTAAAATTTTACGATTATTATAAGTATTTTGAGTCCTCATACGCATACATTTAAACCCTTTTAAATAAATTGTTAGTTCAGAGGAATTTTTTCCTTATAGTTCATGCTCCTCGTAACGTGTCTGTTCGTGCAATACGCTGATGTAAATTTCTTTGTCGGTTGTGGCAGGCTAAATAGTGAACATGGTAATCTCAAATCGCATTTAATTTCATTAACTTGAACCACGCCAGGCAAGCCTGCTGAGTTTCGCACCATTAACCAGATCCCACAAGCATTACGCTTTTTACATGGTTTAGTAGACACTGGTCATCCCCTAAGTGAGGTGACTTGTTAATATTTAGACTACGAGGTGGAATTACGAGTCGCGAAGTGACGTGTTGATTAAAACGACGAGTAGTCTAACTGCTTCGGTAGAAACCAACTAGTAAACTAACTTTGAATTCAAACCAATGAAAACGAATGTATCAAGAAACCGACATTGTTTTCTGTTTAAAAACATAGGCTGTTTCGCTTTACTCGCTGTGTATCGCTCAATAAACAGTGAGTAGGTTAGCCATCAGATAGTTGGTATTTACCGAGCCTCGAAGCTACAAGGTCAATATCTTTCATTAGAATATACCAGCTCGGCTAAGCGCGATTTGATTGGTTTAGAAATGGGATATTAAGACAGTATTTACTTCCGAAAGACCGAAAAAAATTGCGGACGGAAGTAGTAGCTTCGCGATAGCTTCGGATCACGATATTGAAAAAATTTGCTTTAAAAACACGGGATGTTTAAAACAGCCTAAAGAAATTGTTTTACGCCGTTTTGTAGTTGACAAACTGTCAAACGATGTTCGTCGTATGTTAGACTGCGCATGCTCACGCGTGAGTCTCGACATGCTCAGTGATTCAAGTGATAGAAGTGTCTGTTTTTTCTTAAAAATCTTTCGTGTTTTTGAAATTAAGTTTGCTGCCTCGCTGATATATACTTAAACACTTATTTTTATTTCAATTTCGGTTGATCGCACCTTCGGCCCTCGAGCTCTGTAGATATTCTGCCACTACCTACCTAGTCACCGATTCTGAGGGAAATAATAGTTTTATTATCAACCAAACAGTCCTTTTCTGTTTATAAGGGTTCCTTTCTCGTTAATTTTCATTGCTTCATCTTCTGAGACGAAGGAAAACGGCGAGACGCCATGCTTTTTCCTTTTCAAGAATGAGATAGTGGCTAATAGCACTTCGCTTTTACCGATAACTATGGGAATAATTACATCAGCATTAACCCGGCCAAAACCAGTGCTCAGTGAAAATAAGGCTTTTAAAAAAATTAAAAAACTAATAGTATTCGTTCTCAGTCGCGCTCATATGCAGGACGCGCGCGGCTGTGGCCAAGAATGAGATCAACATGTGATCAGAGTTTCGTTTTCAGATCGTGTTTTCACTTTCCGTTCAAACTTCAGATGCTCCTCATAAAGTTTCTTTATAAACTAACTTCATTTAGATTACTATAAACTTAAAGTTTTTTTTTAGTTTACGTGGCCGCGTTGTTTAGATAGTTTAGTTTCACATGAGTGCCGCAGCACTTATTACGCGCGCATTCTAGTGACTTTAAGAGCTATTTACATATCTAATACACGTACTGATAAAGCTAAAGGCTGGTGGGCAAAAGATAAAAGGCATTGGCGATGCAGTTATTTAGCGCCCTATCCATGTGAATGTGCTCAAAGGCGCTTTACAAAGATCAGGCTACCTACAGCGGATCCGACACATATATATAAACTGAATCAAAGCAGTTCTTGTATGCTGGTACTCTTTATACTTGCCTCGAAAGGATGGAAAGCTGAGAAAACTTCGGCGGGAAAGGTCATCCAAATATTCACTTCAAGGCCAAGTCGGGGATCGAGCCGGCGGACTTTAGGATTGGAAAACCCCTTAGCAGTTTTTGCAAACTTCTGCAAAATTCTTTGTAAAAAAAACCCAGCTTTTTTGTCTTTATACCGTCTACCAAGTGTTTTTCCAAAAAATTCAGCTTTTTTGTCAGTTTCAGATTTTGTGTTTTGCCTTGAATATCTGATAACCTTATTGTTGTGGAAAAAAGGTTTATTTTTGTTTCTTAGATGGCTTTTGTCGTTTGCTTTTGCAGGCAGTGCGTGCTGGCCAAGTTGTGGTGGTGCTTTGATAACGATATTCCAGGTGTCATTTGCCCTCATGTTTGCGTCCTCAATGTTAGTACTCAGCGGTTCGTTTCTGGCCGAGACACTTCCTATGGTTCCGTTAAATCAGACACAGTGGGCAATAGCGGCAGCAATATTTCTCCTACCAACTGTCTTTATCAAGCATTTGTCGAACTTATCCTGGATCTCACTCATAAGTAATATCTCGCTTGTTGCTTTCATCTGTATAGTACTGAAGGTATGCATTAGCAAGAGTGCGAAGTGGACCCTTTCAAGTATACCGAAAGGCGACGTCGAGGGGGTATTTTTCTCTCTCTCCATGGCAACGTTTGGATATACGTGTCATTTCATCCTTCCGTCAGTTGAGGATAGCATGTCCAACAGATCTAGGTTTAACAAAATTCTGGGGTTGAGTTTGACTTCCAACGCGTTGCTCAAAGCCGCATTTGCTTTGTGCTCATATCTAACTTTCACAGATACGACACAACAAGCTGTCATCAACAATATTACTCCTGGAATTACTAGGTACATCATATGTGGACTCATGGCAGCGGAGGTAATGTGCTGCTATGCAATTCCTCTGTTTATAGTGGCTAAAGCTCTTGACAAAAAATTGTTGACTAAAAACTCTAGCAGTAAAGCAAAGAACGTTTTCCTATGTGCCATTATTCGGGTAAGTTTGGTAGCAACAACGCTTGGCGCAGCAATTCTTATTCCCGATTTTTCCGTTACCATGGCAATACCCGGGAGCCTTTGCGGAACATTTATTACGTTCATTTTCCCCTGTTGCTTTCATTTGAAGCTGAAAGGGTCTGGCATGAGCTGGCGCTCTATTGCAGTGCATGTCGTTATAATACTTTTTTCTACATTGTGTGGTAGCTTGGGAGTTTTCTTTGCAGTTAAAAATCTTATCGAGCTATATAAGCAGTAGGTAATTGCAAAATGGTTTGGGAAATTACGTCAAACAGAGGCTTCATCTATTCGACTGGTTACAAAAAATGAGATTGAACAATAAATCAAGAACAAAAAAGCATTGCCTACACATTTTTATCTAAGTTAACTTCAATGAATAAAGATTAACTGATTACTGAGAATAGCCTAAGATTTTAACTGATTCTACAGTACAATAGTGATTATTGAGAATCGTCCTTTCAAAAAAATATGGAACGAATTATTTGTAACTACAAATTATCGATTTTTCTTGGACCCTTTCTCTCTTAGATCATTTGCCACGCGTTTATCACTTATTTTCTAAACCAAACGGGGGGCTTACGACGATAGCAGTAGCAACAGTTATCTATGACTGCTGAGCTGTCTTCGGAAAGGGACTATTCAGTGATGTTAGCGACTTTATTTAACAACTACGGTATTAAACTTGTTAGCCACAATTCCAAGCGACCTAACCACCCAGACCTTAACTACCGGCCGAGGGTCTACAATTTTTCCTGCATGTTGGCGTACGCTGGTAAACTATGAAGTAAAGTAAGAACTTTGCAACTGTGGTCTTCCCGATTACTCGCACTGGGGTTAAAAAACAAACTACCATGATGACGTGATTGGTTGCAAGGTTATAGCATAACCTAGGGGCTGGTTATGAAAGCCGGAAAATTTCAAAAGGGAGTATCAAAGATTTTGCGAAGGTGGTTTGTTGTAGGTTTGAACGAACCGCGACCGTGTACATTCTTTGTTTCAGGAGTTAGTGAGAATGTTTTGACTGGCTACTTGTTGATTTGCATCTCAAAACCTTTTGTACTTAGTGCACATTATGGACTAGTGTTAAACAAAACAAAAGAAAAAAGGGCGAACAAAGACCCACAATAATGGTTTCATAACCAGTCCCTAGATTAACTACGGTTACAGGTATGTTTTCTGTTTGATACGAGGAAGCGACGAGATAGTTGTTGCACTAAACTAGTGGTGATAAGGGTCAATAGTTGTCAAGGCCGATTAGCACTCACTAACCCAAGGTTGAGTTTTGAACCCGAATTCTTGTTTTAACCTTGCAGGGAATGGTTTAACTGTAATTTTGGAGTTGGCAAGTTTTTTGGTAATAATCTCTAAGAACCGTAAACCTTTCGTTTATTTAGAGAAGTTATGCTTTAGTTGGCTTAATCAAGGAATATATCATATTTTTTTTGTATTTCCCTTGCCGCTTTAATCAAGTATTGAGTTTGTCTCAACGCCTTTGGTTCATATTGTAGCAATCCGTCCTTAACTGCCGACTACAGCAACCTGTCCTGCTGGGAATATAGCATGCACCGTTTTTGAACATAAAAATAAAACACATACATGCATTATCATGATTATTAACGCTATGCCGAAAGTAATCTCACTGCTTTAATATATAGTGTATATGATAACTTGACATAGTTTGTATCATACATGAGCGCGGTTTGAGAAAAACAAGCTTTCTTGTTTCTTTTTATAATAACTGATTACTTCATCATTTACCTAGCCGTCAAACATTAACTACGCTTCAGTGTTCGTAGAATGCCGTTCTGGCCAGGGCGTATTAATCAGGTTCATCCATCCAGTAGAAATGCGATGTATTTGCATCGGTCTCTGGGTTTAATGTCAAACCAAGTACATTTATCATTTTCGATTTTTCCCTTTTCCTTTCCCCTTTCCTTTCCCCGATGCAGGTTCCGTTTCTTCCCTTCCTATTCCCGCGTTTCCTCTCCCTTTCCCACTTGTAGAAGGTTTAGGCTTCTTTTTCGCTTTGACCATGGCGTCACTCTCGACGCCTTCTTCCTCCTTTTCTTTATTTAACTCCTCATCCTCCACTTGTTCACTGCCCTCTTCAAACAGCTCCCCTTCTGTATCAACCGCCTCACGCCCTCTGCCTTTCTTCAAGCTGGCCTTGAGAGCGTACGGTGTCTTGTGAGATTCCTTGTTGTATGCCCGAGTGAAAGCAGCCTTCACCTAATTTACCAAAGGATTTTTGTCAACATCACTGTAAATTACGAGGACAAGATAAAGATGATGGCAAAAACAAGGATAATTCTGCTACCAATACTACTTAAAATGGTGGTGACTAGGACTGTTCTGAAGATGATGAAGAGGAGTAGAAAGTATGTGATAATGATGAGAGGTGATGCTGTTTACAACAATGTTACTGCGGATGTTGAAACGCAGGATAATATCAGTGATGATGCATTGGTGTTGAAGGAGTGATGAATATGATCTTGATGCTGGCGGTCAGGAGGGTTCGAGAATATCAGTCTACCAACCAGTGTACTGTCTTGAATGCTGCAATCTGATTAGCTCACCGTTTGTTAAACACACACCGGTGTTCATAAAGAAGAAAACAACGCGGATTCTCCAAAAACCCCCCTTTTTATCGGGTTGTATACTGGTTGGTTTCTAATAAAAACAATTAGATGCTTTTTGTCATTTTCTTTGAATCTAATAGTCACCTTGTCGCTTTGTTGATTATTGACTCAACGTAAAACTCAACCTCGTAGTCTAGTTGTTGTATATCCTATGATAGTGCTGCGGGTATTTTGATGTAGCTAAATTTGGTTGAAATACCGATTTCCGTTTGTATTCGTGCTTTGTTTTTTTAAAATCAAAACGAGACTCTGTCAGGGTGCGCAATGAACTCTGGTCGCAGCACCACGGACTCTGGTTAAGGGAGAGCGAACCGACGAATTCAATATTTTTTTCAGATTTTGATTATCAATCATTTTAAAAGGAAGTTGTTAATGACAGGACCAGCAGCCAAATCAACTGACTAACTGCACTTGTTCGATACTACAGGCGAAACTAACCTTGGACGGGATAGAAGCCACAGGATCTCTGAACCCATCAAACTGGCCAACCTCCATAATCGAGTCCCAGTCCTCTTTGGTTAGATCATAATCGTCCATGATTTGTATTACTCGCGATACCCCCTCACTTACGTCAGCGGTCTCCTGGTTTAACAAAATAACGGCCTCAAGGTATTGTCTAGGGTGGCGAAGGTTTCTAATGCTACATAGGCTACGAGTTACCGGGGTAAAATTATAGTTTCTGAGTTTGTTTCATTTGTCCACTCATACAAACTAAACTAGTTGTAGTAACTGCTCAGTGCCAACGAGCAACACTCTGAGCCGTTATTGTTAACACGATTAGCTCATTTCAAAAATTTATACTGCGACTGGAACTCAAGTTTTTCGTATCGTTACACTACGCTGTAGTCGGGAGCTTTTCTCTCCTAATATGCTCGGGACCTTCCTCTCGGCTGACTTGTTCGCAATAGTAAATTTCTTGAAACTGCAATGATTTTAGTTGAGAGTTGCATGTTGACGTTTCTTCTATCCTTCGACGCGCACAGCTTCCAAGACTAACCCGAATCGATTATTTTATCGTAAATCACTAATAGGTAAATTTAAGAAAGGCCAACTTTGAAAAAGTGAAATTGTTACAACTCGTTGAACCATTAGACCATTTCTGCAATACGTTTCACTGCGCACAAAAAAACCCTTTGTGATGACAATATAGTTGCTCATTAATCACATGGTTGTTATAATTTTTAGCATTTAGCCTCAAGCGTTTTTTTTGTGCGCATTGGAGCGTAATTAAAAAAAGGGCCAATCATATTAAAAACTCAAACTCAACTCAGTAAATACGAAAAAGAAGCACCGCTTCAGCCTTACTTTGTACGTATCATTACAAAAAATGATTGTCATACCTGATTTGAAAGTGGTTTGGTCAGCACTTTTCTCAAGTATGGTACATAATCAAGATTAACTGACAGCTTGTTGGTGGAAGCACTAAAATGAGACAATTTTAATCGTTTCAGTTCTTCTGGTTTTGTTTTGGTTTTGAAATCTTTGTAACAAAATAATTTTTTCAAATTACCATCCATCCCCTTGAATGGTAAACTTTCAAGTATAACAAAAATATCGAGTAGCCAGTAGCCAGACTTACTATAGTATCAAATCATATGGTGCGCAGGTGTGGTTAAGCTAGTTTAAGTACGCATGTGCAGTAATTGCCCAATCGATCATTCAGGCCACATCCCACAAGAGTGCAAAGTGTGCATCAATACCTGACTATATATTACCGCAGTTTATACAGGGGAAATGAACGGTAGACATGGTTTAACTCTACGCCTTCTCTAAGACTAATTAGGTTATTAACACTTATTCTACTTCCATTGAGTTAAATGAATTACAGAGCATCAAGAAACTCCTGCATGGGCAGCCTAATTTACATCATACGTCGTTCTGACAGCTTGGCAACTAGAAAATAACGCAAATGGCATAAAACAGAGCATGCCTTTAAACTTTTCAAAAATTTTTAATGTTGTGATCCGAAACGAACGCGAAGCAACTACTTCCATCCTCCTTTTTGTTTCAGTGTCATTATCTACTGTTTCGGAGGTAAATATTGTCTCAGGTCTATTATTTTTAACCCAATCAAATTGCGCGTACCCAAGCTACAGTAGTATGTACTAATGAATGCTAGTATAAGGCTTCTCCGGAGAGAAAAAATCATGAATCCCAAACTTTCCATGATTAACAAAACAAATTGAAGCATCTTCCGTTGGTTATCTACTGAAAAAAAAGTCAAGATTTCAAATACAAGAGTCATCATGAAGTACGCTAGTGCCACGGCTTGCCACCCATGATTTTCAGGAAAAATAGTTTTTAAAAAATGCTTTTAGTGTTAACGTTTTCACGTCAGCCTAAATTTTGAACTCCAAGAAAAGTCAAACAAAAATCTTGCGTAGATGCCATTTTTAGTGCTTCATAAAAACACGTTCACTGACCTTAGCCTCATATGCGTCTGCAACTCCTGTAGTATTCTGTCGAATTTGCCATAGCGAGAATTCTTGCCAAGCCACTGCGGAAATTCGATCCTTCCGCCCATAGCGCCCATCATGCAAAGCGACGGAATTACACACGAATAAATAGCCTAGAAAATAAGATTTAACCTGGTAAAGAGATGCATAACTGGGAACCTGAATAACGGGGAGTCCTATAACGCTTGATATCTTTGTTTTAGATTAAAACTATTGTCATCTAAGTACTCAGAATAAAAAGAAACGGAACAAAATGTAGCATTAAGGTCTACTTCCTGAACAAAACAAGGCTAACATAGAAACTTTGACCGAGCAGGCCGGGGACTGGTAACCTGTGGTGTAACAGCAGGCATTACTGTGTTTTCTTAGTTCTTTCTCTGTTTCTTTAGATCTTTATTAGAAGGTCGATCAGACGTTGTGTAAGTGTCTTGCAGGTAAAAAGCATAAAAAACCAAACACTTTAAGTTGAAATTATCGTGCATACTATCGTTTATAAACTTTAAAAAATAATAAAATAAAATACGAATGAACTTGGCGTACTTAAAACTCGACAACTGACTACGTCATCTCACCAGGACCTCATAATGGGACTCTTGCTAGGATAAAATGGAAGGGAGCCAGAACTTGTCTTATTTGCAGGTTTCAAACCTCAAAAACATGGAGGTGCGAGAAACTGTTTTATCTACAAAATACGTACTACTAGAGGGTTCTACTTTTGGTCTAAAAAGTAAAAATAAAACAAAAAAACAAACAGCGTTAAAGGAACTTCAAATAAGAAGTAAGAAGGCGGGAGACTAGACAAGCGGCCTAACGTCCCTGTCCACAGAGGGTGTGGCAAAGAAGGCCGCACAAATGTTTACCACCTGGTAAGGACGAGGATCAGTCTCGGGGTCTCGCGCTTGGTAGTTGGGGGTTTTGCCAACTAAAACCAAAGCATGCACACAACAACTTATATGCTAGAGTTAGAAACCTCAGTACAAAATTTTGTTTTTCTTGCTTGTTCTGGTTGGGATTATCTTCATTGGCTAATGAAATTTGATCAGAACCGTAAATATTTTTTCACCGTTAATGGAACAAATAACCTGATAAGGTTTCTTGCTATAACTTCAAGCCCTTGGCCTGGTTGTTCAAAGGCCCATTAGTTATAACGTTAAGGAAAAACACTTGGTTAAGGAAAAATTCTGAAATGGGCACATATGTGCTATAGGCAAGGAGACACCTAGATAGTAAAAGGGCACTAAGGCCTGACTAAGCCTGTACTGAAGCGTTGGAAATCTTTTGAGTCTTAGTTAGTACAGGCTTAGTCAGTTCTTCTGACCCGCGATGCCTTAGTGCGATTTTTCTGGCTGTCTCCTTACAAGCACACATGAGCTACATATCTGATTTTACGTCATCAGCCTGATCACACAACCACTGTGATAAGAAAAAATTCAAACAGTTGTATCTTTACAATGAAAGGTTTGACTTTCTCGCAAACGCTTTGATACTTTTCGAACAATACAAACTTCAAACTTGGCAAACACAAATTTTCAAGTAAAGCCAGTCAACGGATCGTAAGGAACACGAGCGTAGTTTAAAAACGTAACCCGGGCTATTCGGTCTTTGAACAACCGGGCCCTGATAAACAGTTCATAATAAAAAAAAAACATTTACCTGCATGGGGAGCAAGTTCCAGCTCTGGTTTGACCTTATTCTTTTCTCGACTAAATCGCCATCACACAGCGAATCCGCAGTTTTGCTGACCAAATCGAGCGTCTTTTTAATGTCCCCCCTAGCGACGAGAAGCAGCTTTGATAGCAGTTTGCCTTTGCAACTGAAGAGACTACTCTGAGCTTAAATATTAAATAAAGGTTTATCTTTTACCTAACTGTTGTGATAGTTACTTGACGAATAAACTCATGCATGAAAATTACACTTGGCAATAAGCACAATAGTCTGACAAAACGTACGACAAGGAGCTGTGGTTAAACATTCTTGACTTGGGGAAAACTGACAGACATTAGTTGTTTTTCTTTGTCTTTACGAATAATCTAAGCTAATTCAAATACCACCAATAGAATTAAATTCTCCTGATTTGCCTTAGGAGCGAATGCACAGAAAAATCGAGCAAACCGCGGCCACAACTCAAAACCTAACCTACCCTCATTTTCGGTTTGTAATAAAGTTTTAATAAGTTTATAACACTGCTGGTATTCAAATTACAAAAAGCAACCGAGTTTGGGAATTATTTCAGATTTTCGATTTCAACCGTCTGCGGGCCTAAAATTAGCCGCTGAACACGGCAAAACAGCCAAGTGACAGAATTGATCTGAATTTCATAAACGAGCAAATGCATTGACAATTTTTCACTTACAACATACAAAACAGATATCTAACCATTCAAAAACGTCAAATTTTTAAATTTTAAGGAAAAAACATTAGCAAACGAGCAAAATTCTTGTACCTAATTTGCATAATGTTTAAAAATACCACACTTTACCGCTAAAATCAAATTCGAATTTTCTAAATGTGAGAATTCTCCAAATCACCCTAAATTCCGGTTACTACCCGAAGAGATATAGTACTTGAACATTGTCTAAAAATTTAGTTGGTATTTTTGCGAACGCTCTAAAAAATGGATCGGTAATTTTGGGATTATTTTGTCCGCGCCAACTGCTAATTGATCTCGGGTCAATTGATACGTGCAAGTCACGCTAGTTTATATGTCAATCTATGCTTCTTTGATGGAAAACTGACAACATTTTTCAAATAAATACCTGTTTCGAATTAAACTTGAACTTATCTTCCAAAGGAGAGGCAGTTCAACGGTTAATTTCTGTTCCTGCCGTGCGAACTTGTAGATTGGAGAATGACGACTGCGAGTCTAGGTTCTGTTTTCCGTGACTTGGAAACAAGAAATAATTCTCACTCCGTTATTTGTAAATTGATCAGATTTCCAGTACCTTATCTGATACAAAGTAGTCCAGATAGGAAAATACTGTAGCGCAGTTTTGATAATTTGTACCCAACTGAAGTTGTTTGTTCGACTGACGGCTACGATGAGTAAACCACAGGCATCCCAAGCTTGAACCTTTTAAAAGTTAACACAAATTCTTATAAATTTAACTATCAAAACTGATTTTAAAACCAAAATTAGAATTGCAGTGTCTTTATGTCTCTTATAAAGTAAGTTCAAATAGGAAAATATTGTCGCGCAATATGGATCATTTATTTTGTATCAAGCTGCTTGTTTGCTAAACGGCGATAATGAATATACAAAATATATGGTACTGTTGATTGCGTGACCAGTCTTTTACGATTGTCTCCAGCGAAAATTAGCCAAATAGGATTTGGAAAAACATATAGATATTGGGTCATATTGTGTTATATGTGAGTCAAAGAAATTATTGATTTTTTCAACATCAATGTCGCTCGTGAGAAGAATGTTTTAGATAGTGCTTCCTTTTTCAAAAAAAATCGTAGCTTTGACTACAAATTTAGTCGCAAACTTCTTACACACAATGGTTCTGCTGAGACGTTTCGTCGATTCGAGTCACTTTTTTTGTTAACAATGCCCATGTATGGATTTATAATGCCAGTACGTGAACACTCTATCGGGTTCTATTTTTATTAAATGCATGAATATGTTTGTTATTACTCCAACC
>JAOBAT010109646.1:0-14725 GCA_026413305.1 Hydrozoanthus tunicans
TTAGAGAGGAGAGGGTTAATAAAGAGGAGGGGGTTATTAGAGAGGATGGAGTTATTAGAGAGGAGGGGGTTAATAAAGAGGAGGGGGTTATTAGAGAGGAGAGGGTTAATAAAGAGGAGGGGGTTATTAGAGAGGATGGAGTTATTAGAGAGGAGGGGGTTAATAAAGAGGAGGGGGTTATTAGAGAGGAGAGGGTTAATAAAGAGGAGGGGGTTATTAGAGAGGATGGAGTTATTAGAGAGGAGGGGGTTAATAAAAGGGAAGGGGGTTATTATACATATTATATATATATATATATTTTTCGACCCAAGATTCATGATTTCTTCGTGATTCATGATTCATTTATAGAATTTCTTCACGATTCATTTATAGAATTTCTTCACGATTCATGATTCACAGCCTGCGAGATAATGCGATCATGATTCCGTTACAATTTTTAGCCGTGATTCATGATTCAAGATTTTGCTTCCACCCCCGAGACTAAGGCCAAATCTGCTGTTACATCGGGAGAAAACGATCGGATCAATGAAAATCAAGCAGAAGAAAGCAAAAAATATTTCGTGAGCAATTTAAAGAAAAGAGGTTGACTAACAGAGCACCAGCTTTGTCCGTTACAAAACGTTTCTCTTATACAACTTCTGCATTTGTAATACCGGCCAATGTGCTCTTCAAAAAAGCCGGTGGGCCCTCAGTTGCGGGGCAACGACAACCTATCCCCGGAAACAAGAAGGGAAAAAAGGGGCCTCAATCAAATTTATGATAGCGTTCCTTCTACAAGCGTTACTAAACTAGACCGACTCTGGAATAGACGAGGTCATCCGACTTCGCAAACTCCATACGACAAAATTTATATGTGAATACATTACTGTGTGACCGACCACACGTGACTACTGTAATATACAAACTCTCGAGTAAAATGTAAACAAATAGAAAAAGAACGCACACCAGTCCAGTTTTCTTGATTATAAAGCACGTTAGCAGCCAGGATAAACTTTAAATGACATTCGAAGATTATTATATCTGATTGTCTATAGCTAGCTAGGGTGAAATACGGCGTGTTTGGTCTAACAGCCGTAGTTTGTTTTGAATGACGTCTTGCAGCTTTGCTCATTGTTAAGCATCGCAAGATTACACACTTCACAGTGCCGAGACGATAAACTTAGCATCTCTTGAAGTTATTGTATCTTTAAGCATAGATTGAAATGCAACAGTATTTGCCTACCTCGTACTTCTTCAGTTGAAACTGGTCGTAAGCCTGAAAAAAGAACGGACAATAAATCTCTCTATATATGTATTTTAAACATCGAAGTAAATGATCGATGAGGACTGAAGATGCATGCATGATGGCATCTCTGTCTCTGGTGAAACGCTCATAAACCCTTTCAAAAGGTCCACAGTACCAAAATTTTAGATATTTTTCAATCAATGCAAAGATTTTAACCGAATGAAGAAGTAGTTAAATCAAAATTTCAATTGGAATAATTGTCAGGGGACAGCTTATTACGCAAGGCAGGTCCATGGCTTTCTGTGTTCACTTTACACTAAAGTGGCAATTAAAATCCGATAAAAGGACGGTAGAGTAATGAGTTTGATACCAAGAAAGAAGTTTTACCTTGGATAAAATCCCAACTGGTCTGAGAGTGTCTAGCGCTTTCTTTACTTGGAGTTCTGAAGGATAAGTGGCTCGAGCGAACGCAGCGGCTTCGGCCATTGTGATAAACCACTGACAAATAATCCTACACTGAAAAGCTTGGGCGTTACTATGGAAATACAGCGTTCGAGACAAGTTGTTATTAATCTCTAGGCATTGTTTAATAATTAACCAATTGCCTTGGCTTGTCAATCTTCATAAGACTTCGAAAAGGTTTTTAAATAGACCGAGAACTTTCGAAAAATTAAGTTTGAAAACATTAAAACATTAAGAATTGCCCTAGTTCCGGCTCGCGGCTGTGGTAGAAGCTATTTTTCTCTCTAAGACTCGAAACCAAGGGTTTGTTAATCTATTTTTTGTTGATATTTAATAAACAAAGTCAAAAAAGGATAAATAATAAACCCTTGCTCGAGACTCAAACAGTTGTAATTGTGTATGAAGAATTTTTTACGATGCGGTGGCACGTTTCGACACAAATTAACGCTATATTGCACAGCGATCTCGGCCATATTGTCAATTCTCAGTTTTAATACCTAATATTTAATACGGTCACGTGCACGCCGCTGTCTTCGAAGACAACGCGAAAAGCTTGATTTTTAAGTTCTTATGACTACGGGAACGATAAACAGAAAGTTTTCCAATCTTGATTTATTCTTTACATGCAGGGAGCTTTAATCTCTTTCTGCTCATGAAGCGTCACTGGAACAAAAGAGAGGGAGAACGAGCCAGGCGTCGACATGGCCGCCGCCTCCCTTCCCGGGGGGTACTCCCTATATTGGGTTGGTAGGTATGACTGTCGTATTTTTTAGGGGTTAAAATTGCGAGTCCGGTATTTTTTAGGGGTTTTTAAAAGAAATCCTGTGTTAAACTAAGAGCCTCACTGGTATTTTTTAGGATTGAAAAACCCTAGCTATTGGACTGCTTGTAGTCTTGTGTTTTAGAACTGATGAAAAGTTGAGACAAAAGTCCTTTGGCGAATGTCCGCGCGCCTTTATATATACTGTATATCACGTTCACGTCTGCGCGCCTCTTTTTACTGCATATTGCGTTCAGGGCTTTGCACCGACGCACCAGCTAGCTATCCAGGGAAAATTTTCTGCTTTCAATTGCTATTTTTTTATGGTAATTTTAAAACTTTATTAACTTTATTTTTTAGGGTGGAAAATTTTTGTCTTTTGGTATTTTTTAGGGTATTTTGGGACTTTTCCGACGGTCACCCCTACCCTTTTGACCCCGAAGTCCCCCCCGGGCCTCCCTTCCCCGACAACCCCCAAATTATCAGACTAAAAACAATTTCTTTTGTTCATTAAGACTGAAAGTCTCGAAATAATTGGTAACTGTAGCCAAAAATTATCAAATTGACCCATCAAAAAGCTTTCGAAATACCCCAACTGAAAGGTAATATACGCTGAATTGGCGCGGCATTTCAATTCAGCGAGTATAGTTTGCCAAAATCTTCCCGGAAGGAAAAGCATATCCCCGGACCCTTCTGGAGGTTTGCAAAAAACATGAATAACCATGACACAACAATTCCGCCGGTATGCGTTGGATCAACAAAGTGATCGAATTGGGCTAACAAAGTTGAAATGACGACGCAGAATTTTAACTTTTCTCATCCTGCTCCCCCAAACACTAGCCTATATACGAGCTTCCGCCGGCCCCCGTTTTGTGACCAACAAATAAAGTTATCGGCCATTCCTCAACCGTGGGTGAGCCGATTTTCAGCCAGACGTTCTTTTAAAAATGGAGTGTAAAATGAAAACTGGTTCAGGTTTGACTAAAACAATCACTCGTTGTTGTGTTGACATGAAGCCGAGGTTTCCCGCCAAAACTCACTCCACCTGCACGTGATTGGCTGACACAAACGTCCGTTTGGAAAATTTAAATTTATATCATTTCATTGATGACCAAGACACGCCGTGAAGGACCTTTAAAGTGGGCTTGGATTTTCGTGTTAGCTGTTTGATCTTCCATTCGTAATATTTTTTTAAGTGTTAGTCAACAATATTTAAGAAAAAAAGCAATGTCTTTTCTACGGTCGCGGTTAGATTTTAATTCAGAGTTCGAGGATACAAATACTACTACTTCGACATTCTTTGCAAGCCGTTTGCCGTCGGAGTTTGAAGAAATGCAAGATTTAAGCGAAGACAGCTTCATTCATTCTAAGTTGATGAGTCCAGGATCTTCAGAAGAGCTCTGGGATGCAGGATTTTGTAGTCCTTGCAAATATTACTCGCCTGATTCGTCGCCAGTAAAACCGCAGCTGGGCGACAACGAAGTGTTCGATCCTCGGACTACGCCGCCATTGTCTCCGCCTTCGCTCTGCGGACTGCGTCTCTTCGACACTCCACACACGCCGAAAAGTTTGCTTGAACGCTCAGGATCTAAGAGTCCTGGAAGCAGTAGTCCTCGTAGATTACGAAAGTTCACTGGCTCGAAGCTTAGACGACATTTTGAACTTGGTGGTAGGCGAATTCAGACAGAACCGCGGAACAACACTCGAAGTGTTTATGCAAATGTGAATCCCTTCACACCGAATGGAAGTAGCAACTTCAAAAACAGCAACACGAACAAGCGAACGAGAAATTTCAGGTTTGTACGACCACTTAACTATACGGACGCTTAAAGAAATAGCGAAAAATTACGAACGGAAGATATTTTAAAATTTATGTGTCGGATGGATGTTGTTTCTTCTTCACACTTAATAAAAAGATGCGCATTACTTATTTTGCTTTGTTACTTGACAGGGAGGACTTGTTTGGAGAAGACGAGGATATGGAAAACGAAGCAAATCCGACAAAGGTAAACCTGAAAAGAGCTGCACAATGGCATATTCATATTGTGTCAAATTGGCAAAACCAGCCTTATTCCATTTATAAGTGTTTTTAGAACTATGCAAATATTCTTTGGGAAGTTACTGGACTCTCTATTATAAAACTGAAATATAGAAGCCATGAATTGTGCTGTTCAGTTGATCATTCATGAAATACGAACACAAGCTAGGAGAATTTAACAATTGACCATTACCATTGGGCAATTCTGTTTTGGCACTGCAAAGCTTTCAGCACTTGTGTTGAATCAAACATGCTTTAGTACATCTTAGCAACATTCCTAACAAATTATTGAGTTGTTTGGTATTTAAAACCCTTCTCACAAGGATTCTAAATGACTTATGGTGGTGTGCTTTGGAAAACAGAGGTGTTTGTACACTCTACCATCATTTGTTCATTTTGAAAAGTTTTGTATGGAAATGATGAAAAAAGTGGTACACTACAAAACAAAGGAACAACAGGGCTCATACAGGCCATCGAAAACCTGAAAAGTCATGAAATTTTAGAATTCCAATTTCTTGGCCAGGAAAGTCACCTTGTTTAGCTTACATTATGCTAGGAATGGGGGAATTTTGATGTTTGAGGAAAAAACAATGCAAGGTCAAGGAAAATTGAGGAAAGTGATGGAAAAGGTCATAAACCCTATTAAACAACAATAACTCCTGAATTTTCATATAATTAAGTAGCTAAGTATCTCATTCCGTTCATTGCTATTTGCTCTAGAAACTAGCCCTCAGAGAAAGCAATATATCACGATACAATGCAGAGTTTATGGAGATTTGCCTGATTGGTTCAGGAGAGTTTGGATCAGTGTTTAAATGTATCAACCGACTGGATGGGTGTGTGTATGCACTGAAAAGGTCTCGCCGACCAGTCGCAGGCTCTGTGGATGAGTAAGTGAAAAGTTGTCTAACTTTACTTTAAAGAGTCATTCTACTGTGTGTGAGTATTTTAAGTACCATAAATAGCTGTCTAAAATTTGTCAATACCCTAGCATTGACAGATCATGCTTAACTATTTTAAATGATTACATACCAAATCAATGTTTTTCCCTTTTCAGATAGCCCTCAGGTCTTTATATTAAAGAGGCCTTAAAATGTCTTGCAGTTTTAGACTTACTTCTCATCATTCTTCTATCTGGAATAGTGATAATATGATTTCTCAATGTAAAGACATCAATTTTCAGTAAAAAATCTTTATAGTGTTATAATACCAAGGTTAGTTGCTAAAATTATTATTATCACCATCTTAATAAGGCAACTGCTGAGTTAGGAAAGGCTGGTGTATTTTAACTAGCACTGTTTCTTTTACAGACAGAACGCTGTGCGGGAGGTTTATGCGCATGCTGTGTTGGGCGTTCATCCTCATGTTGTTAGATATTATTCTGCCTGGGCAGAAGATGATCATATGTTGATTCAGAATGAGTATTGCGACGGTAAGGGTACATGTTATCCACAGTATTTTCATTGAGAGTCAAAGTCCCATCAAGCTTTTTTTTTTTTCTTTTTTGGATTAAAACTGTTGTCATCTGTGAACTCAAAATTTGAAGAACCAAAAGAATTTCCATGTCTATGTATGCTTTTTAATAAAAAAAGATTGGAATGTAAATTTTGACTGATCAGGCCGGGGACTGGTAACCTGTGATGTAGCAGCAGTGAGTTTTGTGGTATTTGTTTTAAAAAATTGTTTCTAATAAGAAGTGTCATAAACTTTTTGTTTCAAACAGTTTCAAGGGAATAATTCATTGATTAAAGTTATAACAATGTGACTATTGTAGACAGAATTGAATTTTTGAGATAAAAAGATTCTCTGCTTTATGCCTCAAGCTATGTCATGTGTCTCCTGCTACATCATCATTGCACGCTTCAAGTCTAAATAAATGTAACAGGAACGTGAGAAAAATTTTATTTTCAAAAATTGCTGTTATTAATTCTACTTTTCATCTGGAATTTAGAAAAGTATGCTTGATAAGGACTTTAACGAAAGGTTATTAGTAATATCTATGACATAGATTTACTTCAAGTACTTCTAGAATAAAAACTTTTGAAAAACAATGTTTTTTCTTTTATCTTAAGCTCTTTGCAATTACTGAATGCTAAAACATGAAGCTCCCATAATAAAGATTGAATTAAGGCTGGACGAAACACTTTAAATTTAACAGTTGATCAATGATTTTTGCTCCAGGTGGTAGTTTAGCAGATGTGATTGAGCAAAACAAGAAACATAGAATGTCTATGATTGAACATGAAATCACACAGCTGCTACTTCAAGTTGCACAGGTAAGATAAAGTGTATGATAACAAAGTACAATCATTGTTTTATTTATCTAAGCTTGTGGGCTTCATGTAATTAGTATAGCTATTGAAATTCATTGTGGAACAAAATCTATGAAACCAAAAAAAAACTTGTTTGTAGATCATATCAGTAGTCTGAGACAAAACTTTAATCAAATTGAGAGAACATAACAAAATGCCCTTTATTTTCTTAACTAAACCATGGTATCTTCATTTCTAAAATAACTTGTTGAGTACAAAACTATTAAATATTTAATTTGAAGTAATTATTGTTGCATGGAATGAAGTGCTAATTGTTTCTTTTCTTGTTGCCTATACATCTCCTGTCTTGCAGGGACTGAAATATGTTCACTCACTGAACCTTGTTCATATGGATATCAAACCAGGTGAGACAGAAGTTAATCATTAGGTTTTTTCTTTGTATAAGCTGCTTATTGAATGTATTTGTGTTTTAAAACTGTTTCATAAGTGAGTAACAAACTTTATCAACTGGTACAGAGTGCATTCTTTTGGGATGATCCAGACCTGGATCAACGAACTAAGATCACTTGGGTATTTGTGCAGCATCAAAGGAACTTTAAATCCTTCCCCAGAGAGTATTAATCAATTTTCTTTTGATGCACCTGATCCAAGTTGTCTTAAAATCATTGATCAAAATCCAGCTCATCCTAAAGGAACATACCCAAAGATAATACTCAGAGATTTCCATCTAGTGTTAACAGTGTGTAAATGTATTTTTTTCATCCAATCAGGAAATATATTTATTAGCTATTCAAGCACCATAGATGAAACAGGAGATGAGGGTTTCATGGAAGAGAATAATACTTTTGCAACAAAGAAAAGTCCTACATATAAAATAGGTAAGTTTCTTGTTTCTGGGAGGTTTTGTTAGACGTGTAGTCAACTGTATCTTACATTTCTACTTTTTTGGAACAAGAAAGTTATTTTTTGAACAGGGTTTGATATAGCAATACTTTGCCTGAGTGGTCAGAAAGTTTGACTCCTAATCCTCGGGTTGCAAGTTTGAGCCCCATTCAGACCTCCATGTACTGTCCTTGAGCAAGAAACTTTACCCAAACTTATGTTCTAGTCGACTCGGCTGTATAAATGAGTACCAGCCTCTGCTTGGGGCTAACCTGTGATCAGTTAGTAGTGTTTTGTCAAGGGGGTCAAAGATTCAACTGCTGGGGAAACGTGGGATAAGCCTTATGGGTCACTTGACTCCAATGAAAAAGGATCTATTTAGCTTTTGACACTGACAGTAATTTATTCCCTCAGGTGATCTTGGTCATGTTACCTCGATAACAAATCCTGATGTTGAAGAGGGAGACTGTCGCTTTCTACCAAAAGAAGTTCTTCAGGAGGTATTTAAAAAAGATCAATGATTAGAATCAATATTGACAATTTCTCTGCAGACTGGAAAGTAATTGATTCAAATTTCAACACATCTTAATTTGCTGACTACCAAAATTTTCTCTATTTTTTTAACTGTCACCAGTGTTGGACAAAAGCAGTGCTTGTAAACACTTAGATGAGCAATTAATCTTGTATGCTTGCTCTTGCAAAATTGATCTGAGTAAAAAAGCCCTCAGGAATTTCAGTGAGTTTTTTTCACTCACAAGTGATTTTCAAATGGTGAGCCCTGCAGAGTTTCAGGTTTGAAGTAGCTCATGTAGCCCATGTACAACTGGCGCAATACTCTCCGCCAGTTGTACATGGCCTGGAGACTCTTACATAATCTCCAGCTATTTCATGTTATCCACTAGTGCTAATACTACGAATGAAACTTGATTGCTGTGTGGTGGCCTTTTATTTTAGATTACTTAGAAAGTTCTAAACTTTTTGTTCAGCAGTAAAACAAAAAAGGTTTATTCCCTTGTAACTCTGATTTTATACATGGTAAGATTTTTTGACATTATGGAAATCCTTTCGAGGAAATTTTAGATAAACCAATGGATTATTCAACTCATTCAAAATGTCTGTTTCTATTAAAGTGTCACTTTAATTTGTAAAACATTTCAATGATGAACAGAGATATTCACCCGGCGAATTGAGGTAGAAAATTGAGGAGTATTGTGCAAAAATGATGTAAGTGACTTTTGATGAAGTTCTCAATTCTCCCCACATTATCCCTTTTATGTCTATGAAACCATTGGGAGAATTTAGCTTTTTAAACAAAGTCACTTGCAATGTTTTTGCACTAGGCTCTTCAATTGCTTGTAGGGCCTGTAAAATTTGCCGTTCGCCCGTCTAAACCTGAAGCCCTGTCCCAGTTTGATCTAGTTGATTAATTAATGCATTTAATTTCAATCAATATTTCCTTAGTATAATCATTATCCTCTGAAACAGAAGGAAGGAATACAGCATGGCAAAGTTGGTTTTATAATATGTTATTGTGTAACAAGCAGTAATTTGTTCTTGATTATTGCAGGACTACAGCAATTTACAAAAGGCAGACATATTTGCGCTGGCTCTCACAGCGTACCTTGCAGTAAGTTACAGTGATATCCATTTATAGTCACTGAACAAAGATGTGTATGAGGATAACTCACTGGGAGAGGGATGGTTGCTTTGTTGAAAAATAAATATTTAGAAGATACCAACATACTCAGACCTGACTTCTTACAATATTATGCAATTTCATTCATTGCATAATTCTGTGAAGTTGAAATTTGTAAGTATTAATTAGAATAATAGTAACAACAGTAATATTAATAGTAATAATAAATTTGTAGTTGCTCTACTTTTTCTAGTTTTTTCTAAGTTCCCTCAGGTATTCAAGAGACTAGACAACTGGATAAATGCCCCTGTGAACAGATTCGGTGAAAATGGGCTAGAACGGCACAAACTCAAGAGTTTATTGCTATTATGTTACAAAGATTTTCATGATTCATCTTAACAAATGTACACTTCCAAGAAACAATCTTTTGGGACTCAGGATGGCTGAGCAGTTAGCGCTTGTGCCTCCCACCACTGTGGACCCAGGATCGAGTCCTGGGTTCCGCATGTGAGCTGAGATTTGTTGATCTCAATCTGACTCCGAGGGTTTTTCTCTGGGCTCTCCGGTTTTCCCCCCTCAACAAAACCGACACCCAGCTAATTCTATCTGGTTGTGGAGCTGTGCTCCGAGGTCATGCATGGGCCGTATAGCGGCAGCAATATGCGCCTTATTATGCTTTTGGTCCGACCTCGTTGAGCTGCGTCCTTTGCAATTCAGTCCATGACTGCAAGTAAGGGCTAGTAGCTCGCTAGATATTATTATCATTATTATTAACATTTTCATATATTTACAGAGTCAACAAAAATAATCTTTTGCACCTAATTTATGTTGCACCAGTAATATTAAAGTGACTATGAAAATTAGCAACTATATTCTGAAGAACAACTCTAGATACAGTCATTATCAGCCTGGCAGATTCCAAAAATTGACAATTTTCCTGCCCAACTAGCTAGCAAAGTCATCACCAAAAACCATAAAATACTAAAAAAAACTATTTGACCTTACATAGCAAGGTCTATCCACCAAGGTAACGATTAAAATTAGTTTGTTTCATAAGTGACTAATATCTGTTTTAAAAGCAGAAATGTTTTCAAGCAACAACTTTTGATGGCCACTTATAAGTTTCTATGGAAACCCTCTTAATTGCAATTTTCACTTCATTTCGTTCACTTTTTCTTCTTTTTCTAGGGTGGGGGACAGGATCTGCCACAAAATGGTGAACGCTGGCATGAGATCAGGTTAGTTCTTGAAACAGTTCTAAGGCAGTGTTAATGATAATTTGTATAACTTTCTCGACTCATTTCAATGACTCTCGATGTTACTTAAACTGAATAAAGCTATTTGATCTTTATTAGTTAACGAGTAAAAAGTGCAGACTGATGCACATCACTGCCAGCCTGATGAAAAGCTAACGAACAAGTTTTATGTTGTTAAATGTGGTCGAGCAAATCCCCAGTTACTTAATTTATTACCAGATATATTATAGAAAACATTGGATTGCCAAGTTTAAGAAACATTTGATGAAGGTATGCCAAGATATGGCATGTAGAATTTTGGATAATCCTGCTAAAAGATTCTCCTTAAAAAGACCAACAATATGACATAACAGAACATGTGTTTCTCACCTAAGTCCATCCAAAATCGACTTTAAAACATTTGTAACTAAAAGATTTTCTATTGAAAACTCTGGCAGTTATGAGAATGTTTTAAAATTGGCTTATCAAGTATTTACTTTGTGGCACCAAATTAGATGAACTGAGGCAAGGCGCATGTGACCTGTTTGTTTTTGTTGGTCTTTTGGAGGGGACACTTTTAACAGGAAAAATTGAAAATTGTACACACCGTATCTTAGTGTACTTTCATTATGTGTTTCTCAAACTTGGCAAACCAATGTTTTTTTCTAGTATACTTTTTGAAAGTTGAAAAACTGTTTTTGTGTCATATGCTAACAACCAAAACCCATTTCACTTCAGTTGACAACAATGTACATCTTCCTCTCACTTTACAGAAGAGGCATCCTGCCAAGTTTATCAGGACTTTCCAAAGAACTCAATGCTTTATTAAAAGTAAGTGAATGAATTTGTCAGCATATTTATTTCCATTTTTTTCAATGTTACTGACAGTCCTGCTTGCAAATTATCCTCTGTAATGATTTTTGGAATTAATCTGTTTTTGTTAATATGGTGACATCTGTTTTGTGACTTGCTCTGTGTTGATTCAGGGAATGATTGATCCTGATCCTTGCAGCAGACCCTCTGCAGCAGTACTGACTCAACACTCAGTGATTTGCCCATACGCTTGTAAATCCAAGGTGAGAATAAATTACTTGATGTAAAAATCTATATAATTGTTTTTTAATGCCAACCGAGTTTATTTTATGACTCTGTGAAATGGAATTCTGTTATCAAGCATTGGAGATGAACAAATTAAGGCAGTTTTTCTTGCTTGCCCTATAGCCTTGATTTCTTTGATTTCGGTCAAGTCTGGTTTTATATGTGTCTGGTAATGTGGTGTTTCATTTTTACAAATTATAACTTTCTTTACTAAAACTATTAATTTTTATGTCATTTCCAAACCACTTGTGTTTTGAACAAATAAATTAGAATTATTTTGAGTTAATTTTCTCTTGTCTTAGCTTAGTTAACATTATTTGGGACAAAATAGGTTTTCAGGGCATATTGTGGATGTTACCGATGGGAAGACTGTGTAGTGTATTCCATTTAGTAGTGTATCAATGGGCTTTGATGTGGCAGTTTTCAAAATTGAACTCTTTACCTCAATTTGGTTATCACGTGGCTAAGGTGTGGAACAGGCTCTTTTTATCTTGAACCAGTTATAAAGATTGTAGTTTTGTTATTAACTTTAAAAAAAATAATTTAATAATGAATCACTTTGGATTGATTTTGAAAATGCTTAGGCCCAGCTGCGAAAAGAGTTGAACACAGAGAAGTTCAAGAATGAGTTGTTATCCAGGTGGGTTTTTCATACCAGTAAATGTTTATGGTTATTACAGTCACTTTTTCAGTAGGGCAGTCGTCATCTGGTTTCCCCCAGATCTTGCTCCCACTTAACACAGACCCAGGGTAAGTCAACAACATCACTGAACATTTTTCTTCATCCACCTGCCTCAGTCTATAAACCAATATATTTATAAGTAACTCTTTTTCTTACAAATGGTTCCTTACTGAAATTCTTCCCCCCCCCTCCTTCCTCTTATAAATGTCAATCCCTTCACCATTTTTACTCTTAATTCAGCAACATTAATTGTTATTTATTTGCATTGTGATTGCTGCACTCACCAATACTGTAGTAACACATTAGCTAAGTAATAATTGTTCCCAGCAATAGAATTACCCGGCTAGTGGTTGTAACATTAGCTATCAAAAGGCCATTACCTCAATTAAAGATCAAAGGTTTCACAAAACGTCTGTTTTTGTGATGAGTCATTTGTTTAGTACATACAATTATAATGTTGAGCTCGGTAATGGTAAGATTCTGTTGCCTAAACTGGTTGACTGAAATTGATTTAATCGAACCCCTCAAGTCAATTTAGGTGCTCAGTTAAGATGGACACCTCCATAACTTACTGTCAGGGGTCCCGTGGGGCATTAAAAGTCATTATGAGTGAGTTGAAAATTCAAGGCCTTAAAAAGGTCTTAAATTTGGTGAAATTGATCCCTGAGGTCTTAAAAGGCATTAAATTTGAAAAAGAAATGAAAAGATTTGTTCAACTGCAGTATTTTTTTCATATATTCTTGGGATATACACTGAGTTTTGTGCTGCTCAATCGGATGAACAATGTGTCTTGTTTCTGTGTTCTTTTCTACTGAGCGTGCAAGTCAGTGGAAAAAGCCTGCATACAACTTTCAAGCCTTGTGACTTCGTTGGATAGGTCTTAAATTTTGCGATTTTTGGCATTAAAAAGTCTTAAATTAAAGAGGTCCTGAGCTGCAGGAGCCCTGACTGTATTTTCAAATCTCTGAGACAGACACCTCTGTAAGATGAACAGTTCCGAAAATGTCTGTCTTAAAGAGGTTTTACTTTAAAGTTCCTTTCTTGAAGGGGCTTTACAATTTCTTCAACATAGTTCATTGGGTAAAAATTGTAACAAGTTTTGTTGATTTTATATTAAGGGAACTTCAGGTTGCTAAGCAACAAAAAGGTCTTCCATCGCAACCACTCAGTACCCTGAATTACAACCAGAAGCCGCGTCTTGTTGGTAGCAAAGTCAACCGCAGTATGAGTTTAAGTGTTATCATGTAGACTGCGCCAAAGATAAGATGAATACCAAATTTTATAACTGTAAATAAAATTTTAATGTAAATATTAATCAATCATGTAATTTTAGGCCGTTAATTTCAATATTCTGATGTTTTATATGTTTTATATTCCTTCTGTTTTTTATAGTAGTAATGAGATCTTGTCTATTTTATGAAACTAGCTGAACCTGACAAGATGTATCTGAAGTTTTGATACTGTTCTAGTGAAAAAGTTATGTACTAGGCTTAACATGTTTTTAAGAAATTTTGAAAATGTTTTAAATGATTACAAACTCGCTTGATCTGTCAACCAAATTTTGTGTAATACTTTGGTTTTAGATATTCTCACTAACTGATATCTGCTGCTTTTAAACAAAATGTCACACCATTGATCATTTTCAACTAAATATTCTTCACTATATTTGAATTATGAAATTAATAAAACTTAGAGAAATTTTGTATTGCATTGAAACCATTAATTTTTTACTTTGACTTTCAAAAGTTAGGAAATATGTTTAGCAAGAATTAATAAAAGTTGTTTTCTTTCAGAGTTAGAAATGCTTCATTCTCTATACATACGATGCAGTTCCGTACATACTATTGTTACAACAATTTCATGGAAACGGAAGAAAATCTTGTAAATTTGATGTAACTTTATTGAAGTATTTCTAAGTTAGGTTTTAGGAATATTGTTCTAACAAAACTTTTGTTGTCAAGTTAAGGAAATTAAGAATAAACTATCGTTACTTTTGTTTCTGTCCGTTGCTTTCTGTGAACCTATATTTGAAAAGAACACTTTTTACAAGATTTATCGTAGCGTAATTTTGTGTGTAAGTCTTCAAATTTTCAATTTTCTTGGGGGTTTCTCTTGATGCCCAAACGATCGTCGATGCAGATATACTGTAGTTTATGCGTGTGCCACATTTTATTCATGGGTTTGGAATAGAAGATAGATAATTTATGTATGCGCCGCATTTGAGCCGCAAAAAGGGGATAATTAAGTGCATACTATACTAGTGACGTACGATAAACATAAAAACAACAACAGGCATTCCAAAGGCCTTAAAAATTCCCAGAATTCCTGTTTCTTTTTCATTCGTAATTTTCACCCATTTTTGACTACTTTCCTTAGGAATCCCTTATTTTTGTCATTTCATATCCACCCACGATTGCCCGATACCTCCCCCCCC